>JAZHYW010064157.1:0-17371 GCA_037355805.1 Ixodes ricinus
TGCATGTATTGCTAGCTCACCGGACGAAAGCTCACCCGTTTTTTGACAGACCCGGACAAAAGCTCACCCGTTTTTTTTTTTTTTTGACAATACCCAAGCAAGAGCTTACCTCGATTTTTTTTTTCTTGCTAGCCGGGCGAAACACGGGCTTAAATAAAGTGCGGACGCGATAGACATTGGACCATTTTTAGGAGAACTTGTACTCCATCCACCATTGAATTGCGAATTAAAAAAAAAATACTTCTGAATGAACGGGAGTTGGGCCTTTTGTGAAAAGTACAAGACAGATGGCCAATTTAGAAAACTGTGCGGGATTTTAGATAGGCACGCGTTCCTTCCAGCACAGCTTGTTCCACAAGAACTAACCACCAGGGAAACGTCTACCGGTGACATCGGCGACCTGCAGCTGGACTATTTCGATTGCACGTATGTCAACGGCCGCTTCCGTTATATGCTTCTGCTCCATCTGCGGCGGCACCCAGAGGCTGAATTCTTCCTTCGCCCAGTAAGGCCCGCTCACTACTTCTGCATTGCCTCACGCACAACTGAAGCGGAGTTTGCGATCCGTGTGAAACCAAGCTCGGCTGCAGCGGAGCCGGTCCATGCGATCTTGCAGGACCAGCTCGGCTGCAGCGGAGCTGGTCTAAGAGATCGCAGGTCGAACCGGTTCGTCACCTCGAGTCGGGCCTCGGGCACCGTGGTAGACCTCTGACGCCGACGACGACCGGAGTTTCCCTGGTACGGTGGGAATATGTACGACGCCACTCTTCAAGATAAAGACCGGATGAACAACACCTGCGAAGGATGGAGTACCGGGTTCCAGAAGCTCGTCGGCCACGCCCATCCAAGCGTCTTGAGGCTGATTGAATGCTCTACAGCAAAAATCAGGCTCTCGTTGCCACGGCACTGACACAAGCCCGGAGAGGTGAGCCCACAGTAAAGCGGGTGCGAAAAGCCACTCTGCACCCGCGAGAGTCGTCTTAGAAATATGTTCGATGGGTTCCATGTATACCCATATTTGCCAAGACTGCTGGAGCTAGTAGGGGACCGTATCTGCTTCTAACCAATCGACAAATAAACTGGTTTCTATTAAAATCAACAAACCATGCTCCTGTCGGATTTAATTTATCGTTGCCTTGTTGTGTCGCACGCATGCACCTAAGTTGTCCGCACTCGTGTTAAGACCAACATGAAATTGTCTCGTGGTGAGCTTTTGTCCGGGTCTGTGAAAGAAATGGGTGAGCTTTTGTCCGGGTCTGTGAAAAAATGGGTGAGCTTTTGTCCGGTGAGCTTTTGTCCGCTGAGCTTCTGTCCGGTGAGCTTTGTGCGGTGAGCTTTTGTCCGGGATTCCCCCACTGTAATGCCTGATGGCGAAAGAGCTGCTATGTGCAAAAATCTAGGAAAAAAAAATGCGCCAATAAATGTTAGGAAAAAAAAACTTCCGTTTAAACGGGCGCTACTTTCTTCCGATTGGTCGTGGCAACTATAAATAAAAAGAAAAGGGCAACCCGCGTGAGTCAGCCTTCCTTGGCATTATTAGTGAGGTCCTAGTCCCTTGTTATCATCTACGGTCACCAAATTATCTCCAGCTAAGAGTACGCTGTGACGAGAGCTGAGGGCAGAACGCGACGATCTAACCTTTTCTCCTTTCGCTTCCGCGATGCTATAAAAGACTTGGGCTCAATCGGAAAAAAAAACTGTCGTGTATTGAAAGAGTTCATTGCCTTTATGTATGTATGTGTCTTTATTCAATCAATATAGCAATTCGCTGTAACGTCGCTGTAAAACCTAAGATAGCCACCAATCAATGGCTGTGTTCCTTTGTCTCTTGACGCGTAGCCATTTCCTACAGACGTTATCAGTTTCCCTTTGGACTCGCCATGGCTAGGCCACGTTTTGTTGGCTCTGAGAGAAAAACCACGGCTACAAGGATCGTCGGCGCGCTCAACAGCGCGAAAGCGTACGCAAGCGTCGAGAAGCCGAACGCGCAGCGGTCCAACGTGGTGCGGCCGATGGTGTGGGTCCATCGGCCTCCATTGATCCTCCACTCACCGACGAAGAACGTGCCCGTCTAGAGCTCATGAATATGTGCTCATGAATATGTGCGAAAGATGCTTCTCCTGGGTTCAATTCATCACCCGCACGCTCCAAATCTTTAGCAAATAGGAGGAAGTCAGAGAACAGGTGCCCGATAAAAACTGCCCGACATAGGAAATAATAAAAATACACACCTTTCGTAGCTCACGTGCTTTATTTTTTTACGTTCGAATTTTTTTAACCGACCGTAAAGATGCGCACGACGGAGTCATTTTTGTATAATGACAGGACAGGCATATTAGCAATATATAAGCGCCATGATAATGCTAGTGAACCTTGACACACACTACATCGTCGCTCGTTTTTACATACCTGCCATGGTACAGAGGTTAGGGCCTGAATATAGCTAAGTTTAACATCGTTCAGTGGTAAAAGAAAAAATGCTGTAACTACAGCAATTACGCTTTTACAATATTAATAAAGGTACATACTGTACAATACAACGAAATGACAAAGTTATTCATGTTATTTTCCGGTGAAGAGACAAAGTGCAGGAGCGTTTTCGCATAGGAATGCACAGGAACACCGCAAAAAGTAGACTGGTTGCTGCCTGCTTCAATTTGCCTCCCGGAAGTCTCATAGACACTAGCGCCAGTTGAACCTCTAGCGTATATAATAACTCTATGTGGGCAACGCTGACAAAGTTTGCGGTCGATTTAAAGAGCCCGGCCGCTCCTTGAAACATTTAGTATAATACGGGAAAGGTTCACAAGGGTCGCGCGGGCGCGTATTCCGTTCAGCAAGCCAGCCGGTAGTGGGCAGACGGTCTTGGCCAAGGACCGTCTGCCGCTGGTCGGGCAACTCTGCGCCGAGTCGAAGTGCCTGCTAGGCCTAGGTTCTGTCGAGCTCGCTCGGTCGCGTGTTTCCGTTGCCGTTGTAGCTTTTCCCGGGTGTTTGTGGATCCAGCGATCGTGTTCGTCGTGGCCGGTTTCAAGTATTTCCTTCTTTTTTCTTGCTGTTTGAAATCATTACCCACGAGAAAAGCACGTAAAAAAATAAATGTCCGTTGGTCCTCGCGACTAGTCGCGACTAAGCACCTGAGCGACGTTGTCGGTCGTGTTGATTTGATCGTAGAAAGACTGCTCCGGAGCTGTTGTTGTACGTACATTTTTAGTGTAAGATTGTTTCGTGAATCTCGCCTCTTATGCGCATAGCACTGCTACAATAACACGCCGCAACCGCCTCCCTCCCCCGCCCCAACACTGGACACAACAACCTGCAACAAGCTCTCCACAAAACGTATATATATATATATATTTATATACATAACATTTTTTTTACGTTTTAGGCAGTTACGTCACGGACGTCACTGCCCCGTATCGACTTCCGAAAAGGCGTCCCATCCCGGGGATTATCTCTTTATGACAAATTGCTGGATCGCGCATCCCCGTTTATGCGCTGCAGCGCGAGTGCGGGCCACCAGACAACCAACTTGCATGCCAGTTTTTTTAGAGCGCAGCTCGAAGGCCGTTCACACTCTTGCGACCGAGTTCGACCGAGAGAGACCAAACCGGTCCTTGAGCCTCTTGCGATCTCTTAGGACCAGCTCCGCTGCAGCCGAGCTGGTCCTAAGAGATCGCAAGAGGCTTATACCGCCGGCTCTGGTCCCTCTCTCGGTCGAACTCGGTCGCAAGCGGTGAACGGTTGCCTTTAGGCGCCCGTTTCCGGCTTGAGCGGCGTCGCCGTCGGCATCGGCGTAACCGCCCGAGGGTCACGTGATCCCCCAGGTCACGTGACCCCCGAGGTCACGTGATTATGATGCCGAGGACGATGCGGATGCCGATGACGTCATCAGTGACGTCACTGATGACGTCATCGGCATCCGCATCGTCATCGTCATCATCATTGATGACGTCATCAGTGACGTCAAGTGACCCCCCTGAGGCCATGTGACCCCCTTCCCCCCTTCCCCCGAGGTCACTTGCCCCCCCCCCCCCGTACCCTCCCCTCCTCCTCCTCAAGAGCTGCGCTCTAATTCGGCGTTACAGGGAGTTGTAAATGGCTTTCACTTTTTTTTTTTTTTTTTTCGCTAGCGCTGCAGAGGCCAGCGGCGGCGTTGCTAAAAACGTACGTTTTTACTCGTTCGTTGTCATTCGCCGAAGACGTTCTTTAAAAATCCTCTGTGAGCCACGTGATACTTGCCGCTGAGAATACGTGGAAAGGTTTATGAAAGCGCAGTGCCGCGGGAAAAAGGCACAACTCGTCGAAAGCAAGTTTCGCCGGTCTCGCGGCGTGTTCGCTGCCTTTGGCACGCCGAAGTGCTGCGTCTCTCTGCCTTCCCACGCTTGGATACCGGTCAAGAAATCGACGCCGTGCGGATGTCCCTATCGAAAATTCCATCAAGATACGTAATTTGGGACACTGACTGCCAGTCAGCAGCCCTGGTGGAACGTGCCCTGATGGTCCATCAGATGACGTCTGACTGCCAGTCAGCGCCCTGGTGGAACGTGCCCTGATGGTCCATCAGATGACGTCTGACTGCCGCTGATGGAATGTCCCAAATTACGCATGTGGTGGTCTTTGATGGAATGCACCTTCCAAATTTGCGTTTTTCAGGTAAAGGGACCCATGCGAAAATGTCAGCTACAGGCCGGAATGAAAAATGCCGGTTCCGCCTAAACCCAAAATTGGGGCACCAGTTCGTATCCACCCTGAAACCGCGCATTTCCAGCCCCAATTTTAGACCTAGGCGGTGCACCGCCGGAATTCCGCTGCGCTCACCACTGGACCCTACAAAAGAATGCTGGTGCTATGCTGCTTAGCCCGTTTACAACCGAGAGATCGTCGCGATTTCAGACCCACGCAGCTATGTATGAACGCTGTGGCTAATATTTTTGTGATTGTTCATAAACCCACGAGCGTCGACACGTGGACATTGCCGTGGTTTTACTGCTTCGCGCAGCCTTCAATTACAGACTGAAGCATGCACGCAGTTAAACGCTTTCGCATTTATGTTAAAATATGCATACGAAATATTAAAACATAGAGTAACATAATTGTTTTAATAAAAAGAAGATAAACCTTTTAAAAAGACAAGTTTTAGAGACTTGCTCACACATTTTTGCCTCACAAACTACTCCAAGTGTATATATATATATACCTTCATAAAAAGAAGGCAGTCACGAGTAACAAATATCGAAAAAGGATTGCCCCTTTCTCGATGAAAGCTGCGTCAGGAGCGACGGGATGAGGCGATGCGAAACGTTTCGGGCCTGGCAGCTCCTTCTTCAGTCAATCGCAAGACTGATCACTTCCCTCGTTCTCTCTTTTTTAAGCGGTTTAAAAAAATAAAATAAAGGAACACGTGCAACGCAACGATCCGCGTTGCGCGTTGCGTGACTGTCTGCGGTTATTTCAAATAATATACTACGGCTCGGAGACGAGAACACTGGCGAGACAACGGAGACGACCACCAGGGAATGGGACAGAGCAGAAAGTAAAGTACCTGCTGCAAGGGCGACAGGCCCAGATGGCATAGGAATGAGACTTGTCAGGACAGTAGGAACAAAAAGCAAATTAAAGTTGAAGACAGGCAAGTGATCAAATAATAATGGGGGAGAGAGGTACCCACTGATTGGAGACTAAGCAGAATAGAGATTGCCATATAAAGGCAAGGAAAATAAGGATAGCTTCACATCATACCGCCCAGTGACAGTACACTTCGGTCCTGTACCGACTAGCGAGGCAGGTAGTAAAAGGAAGGATGGAAGAATGGGCCGAAAACATTTTAGGTGAGCTGCAGGACGGGTTCCGAAGAGATATAAGATTAGATGATATCATATATTCATCATCACTCACTGTATAGAGGTGGCACGGATGGGAAAAAACCCGTTATTGATAGCATATTCTAGACATTAAAGGGGCGTACGTACGACAATGCTGAGTCCGGAAAAACTCTGGATACTGCTGAGTATGATTTAGATGCACACTTGACTAGGCTTTTACAACAGGTATACACAAATAATAAGGTTGTTATAACATGGGAAGCAGAAATTACAGAACCGGCAGAAATAAGAAGAGAACTCAGGCAAGGTTGTCCCCGAACACCTCCACTTTTTATAATATAACTGAGTAGACATAGAAAAGAAATTAGAAGCATGCAATTTAGGGTTTGATGTGTCTTATATGGAGAGAGAAGGGGAAAAGTAAACAAAGTTATACCAGGAATGTTCTACGCAGACGACATTGTACTGTTGGCAGATAGCCGTGGGTAGGTTACAGGAGTTGATTAAGATCTGGGAAAGGAAGGAGACTCCTCTGTCCCCCAAATTTAAAATTTAGCATTTTCTTTTTTTAAGTATTGTTTGCCCTCAATCATCCATACTCCGAGATATTTATACTTCACTACGTGTTCTATTAAAACGTCTTGAATAATCAGTTGGTCCCCCTTTTCATCGTAATAAACCGTTATTCCCGACTCGTTGCTACTGAAATTCCAGGCCCAGAGAGTCTCCTTCCTCTCCACAGATCTTAATCAACTCTTGCAACTCCCGTCGTAAGCTTCGGGCACAGATTGGACACGTCGATTGCGCCAACGTTCGGCTCAAACTTGACTCGAAGCCGAGCGCCTGACGCAGCACTCGTTTCCAGTCTGTGTCGATGGCTGGCCTTCTCTGATGACGCCATCTCATTCAGCACTAAGGCTTTGTTATCTAGGGTGCCTTGCGCGGCGCCTCCTGCTCTCTGGCTCAGCGCCAGCTCTGCGCGTGACGTTTTTGAAAACCGAAGGGCTCGTTTTGACGAAAAACCGGCGGTGTCTTTCAGTTTGTCAGCTGCGGTGAGGGGAGAGGTTCACGCTTGCTGGCGTCAGCGCTTGGGGACCAATGGGAGCGTCGAACGCGTTACCCTCTCTCTCCGACGCTTACAAACGAGATACACCACCGGGTTTTCGTCAAAATGAGAGTTCTAATGCTAACGCATGAAAAATTGCGCGTGGCATTGATGACGTCGTTCCTAATCGGAATGACGATCATTTTCGCCAGGGACAAGAGTATAAGGAACGCCCTAACCCGATGTCTCATCGGCCGGAAAGTAGAGTACTTTATTGACACGAGAGTTCTATTTCTGCGTGCCAACGCTCACACCATCAGCCATGGTGAGCATGCACATGTGGATGCGACCATCCGGTGCAGTTTTCGGTTGAGTGCTCGCAGCGCCGCGGTTTCCTTCTCCAAGTCAGGATCGTCGTTGGTACCGTAGACGTACCCCATTAGAAAGACCTTAAACAAAGAAATAACGAATAATTCAACTCTTCATGCACAGTATAGTCATGGACAGTTTAGCACACGCAGGGAGGGGCTTAATACGTTCAAGCCTCTATAGTCACGCTGCTAATAGCACCAGATACAAAAGACAGTCGTCAGACAATGTATGCGGAGTTGTTCCTCCTTGTACGACAGTCCTGCCATGTTGGCCATACAACTCAGCAGCAGATAATCCTGCCATCATCTCCTCAGCGACCACAATGCTGTCGTAGTATGACGTACGAGCGGTTGTGTAGCACGACATGATCAAGAACAGCGTAAAAGAACGGGGGCGAAACTGGAAGGAGCACGCAGGACGAACGCTGACCAACAACGGAATGCTTATTGGAAATTCCACACAAGCGCAGTGTCTCCCACGTGCTCGTCTAATAACATATCTTGTGGGGTCATACACGGAGTAAAATTGGCACTAGATAAACCCAAACCTTGGCTCGTGTAAACCAGCTGTGTCACACGTAATGAATTTAATCAGGTTGGTGGCGAAACGAGTATAAAAATATGATTCATCACTGTTCATGAATTGCGGTTCCCTGCTAGTCAAATGTATACAGGCGCGACACTGATACAGCGATCTTGTTTGCAGGCAAGTATAAGAGTTTCTTCTAACATCTCCCGCCCCTACTTTCCTCTGCTGCGAGGCTGCCATCTGGGTGTTGCCCAATAAGGGGGAACAACCACATTCCCTGCAGTGTATTGGCAAGTGAGACCCATAACCGTTGAGAGCGAAGCCGCGTGCTCTCACAGTCTGTTCAAACAACGACCGGTCTAGCCTATATACACTTCCGTAGCTCAGAGACATTCTGTACACAACTTCTGGCGTGCTTCTTGTCGCATTTCGTCGCATTTTAGTCTTGTTTCGCTCAACCTCGCGCACATATCTTTCCCAATACTTTGCAGAAGGCTGTGAAAACGGTATCAACGTTGAACTTCGCTCCTATACGTTTCAGCTATGTGAGACCTTGTGCACGTGGGGCAGCACTTGGAACCTTTTAACCGTTTCCTAGGTGCCTTGTCGGGGCTTTTCAGCTTTTTTAGCAGAGATTCTGCCACTCCTCCCAAAAGAAAAGGGTGGAAAGCTAATTGCTTCAGGCGACCTCTAGGATGACGTCCCAGAGGATGACGTCAACGACGTTGTCTAGAACGACCCCTAGACGAAGTCGAGGATGACTTCCAGGTCGTCAGGTCCTTCGAAGAGGGTGCGAATAGGAAGGAGTGTGAGAATCTGAACTGGATTGGTCTACTGCGCATTAGGAGGCCAGAAGGTCAAAGAAATCCAAGGGGAGGTGAAGAACGCTATCGCATTAAAGGGACGCGCGTGCGCACTGCGCGGTCCCTGGACAGCAGGCACGGCGTGCCGTCAGGGAGCGCGGCGATGCAAATCAGTCGGCGCTCCGGTGTTATCCGTGTGGACGTCACTCCCGTGACCAAGTTTTCGTGACATCGATCTCCCAACTTCGCGCCCCCTTCCAAGCGCGAAGAAAGATGTAGTTTCACGGCGAAACGAAATACTACGCACTGTGGGTCCAGAACCTTCTATTACCGATCCGGAGGCAATCATATTAAGGCATTAACCAATAAAAAGCCGTAGAACACATCGCATACCCAGAAGCGTGATCATAATACACCAAGCACTGTTGGGAAGGGGTAATACTTCAAGTAGGTTTAGAAAACTTGTAACTTGAAGTACATTCTCGGGGCATGTACTTGTACTTTAATTAAAGTTTTTTTTTCTGGTACTTTCTGAGAAAAGTACGACTCCTACTTTCAGGTACATTCCCATAATTTGGTCTTGCTAGATTTGTGTCACAAAATGATGCGTTGTCAACTCTGAAGAAATACTGGGAGGGATAAGTTCTACTCTCACCAGAAATGCGAGCAGACGCCGCATCGTTCCGTTTGTGCTGGGTGCAGCTTTCCCGCCGCCTTCGAACTCTCGCAACGTCTCGCTCGATCAGCGCAAGAGATGAGGTTAAAAATATTAGGACAAGACACTCCTCCACGAGAGGTCTGCTTGCGGAAGCTATGGGGTTGACGCCATGCTCTTCTCCTAGTACGTTTAACCCTCTTGGGTGCAAAGGGGACTTTTGAATTCGGCGCCATTTCCGAAAAGAACTACCGTACGTAGTATCACGAAAGATAGCCCACCTAAAGTTAAGAAAGAATGGGTAAAAAAGAATGAGTGGGCTAACTTTTGGTGTGCAACCGAAAAAAGTTGAGAAAGTTAATTTTTGGAATGTACATCTGTCAAACATGTTACCGTGGCGAGGGGCAATAAAACAAAGGTGGCTGTACTTCTCAGTCAGCAATGTTCGCTTATATCCTGCCACAGCCAACCGGACGCGTTTACACCAAGGTCATCATTGATCCGAACACTACGGTTACTAAAGTGGGCTACCTTTCGGTATTTAAACAAGAAATGGCAACTGATGTAAAAAATAAAGGTGGGACATCTCTCGGGATTTACGGTACTCTGTGGCCACTTGACTTTATCCAATATTCGCCGCCATTTTCGAAAATACCTGATGCACCCTGATTACCTGTGAGGCAATGCATACCAGGACATCCGGGGTTCATCAATTCATCTAATATAATCATCATCATAATTCCCTCTCCCTACAACCCTCACAACCCTCCTCCCTCCTGCCTCACGTTCACCAGACAATAGGCAGGCGAAAATTTCTCATCAATAAAGACACTGATTTCAATCAATCAATCAATCAATCACCCCGATTACCTCTGGGGCGATGCATACCAGTTAAAAAAACAATGTATAGGGGAATGAACGGGCATCATAAAATATTGTGTTAAAAAGTAATTATACTTTACTTTGAAAGTACATTGTATAGGGTGTCTGAAGTCACCCAGGCTCGATCTAAAATGGACCGTAAGAATCGACGCCTGCACGAAGCAATCTAAACTTTAGGTCAATGTTGTATTTTACAGGTTCTTTTTTTTTTTTTGTAAAATTAGAATGCGTATACACTGCCATAGCCCTTCCTGTAAAAAAATAAGGCCAAAAACACTTGCCATGGTCAACAGCGGGCGGCGACGCAGACGACTGAGTCGAGCGGCTGGGCGTGTTTGGCGCACGTATTGATAGATGGCGTCGGGAGCAGCGTCCGAAGGTGCAGCCGACCAGCGAAAGAAAGCATATGACACGCAGACAAAATCCGTCGGCAGCAAGAACGCGTCGTTATGCAACCGCGTTTTTTTCTTCTTTTTAAACTTTAAGTTTTTCCCTTTATTGTCCGCATTTATTTTTAAACAAAAGTACGCTACAAATAGCTTGTCTTCATTTTAGTAAATCGCGGTCGTTGTGAGCAGACTCGATAAGAAGGTATAGTGCCAAATAGGGTTGGGCAGTATCGCGATACAAATGTATCGCGATAGTATTTCAGAAATACATTTCGTATCTGTATTTCTGTATCGCGATACATTTTTTCACCAGTATCCGTATTCCTGTATCGAAATACATTTGGAACGTTTCTTTGTATCGCGATACAATCAGGATGAAATGTATTTCGTTACATTTCTTGAGAATGACTCCTCCCCCCCCCCCCCTCCCCCGAGAAAAAAAAAAGTCCGAACGCATTTTTTGTTTTTTTTACTTTTGAGGGCACCAGGGTTAAGAAGATGCTGGGGCATTCTTACTGTGCTGATCAAGGTTCCTTCCTATTCTCCAAACTATTTTTCTATACCTCCTCTTCTCTCTTCTGAGAAGTGTTGCGTTGTCGGGGATTCGAACCAGGTGGCGTGCCAGGAGTGGAGTCAGAGCATCTTCTGCCGCAGGTCCTTAGGTAGGGATTTCTTGAGTCATTGTTTGCTGGCATCCAACGCCCGCTGCTAACCGTCTCTCTTGCCTTAGCGTATACAGTACACCCAGCCGGCAAAGCTGAGTCACAGTCCGTTGCAGCACGAGCCTGGGGGTGGTTGACTTGAAATAGTAGGATGACTCACGCAGTAAAGTTCAACACATATTCGAATGCGTCTGCGGCTGCGCCCGTAATATTGCACGGCTCAAGGCTACGTCATCAGCCGACGTGAATGTGACCCGATGCTCTGGTGATCCGAAACCCAGGAAGGAGGCCAGACGTGGCCTCGCTGTGCCGACCCAGACTTCGTACACCTGCGATTAGACTCGAGCGCGCTGTTTTTCGGTGAGCTCGCACCTCTGCCGGCAATATCAGGCTGCAATCCACGAGGTATGTTCGGATGATGCTAGGCGAAACTTGAGGACTGCCACCGTATCGGTTGTTTTTCAACCGTAACAAAAGATAAGACGTGTGTTCCAGGTTGCTTCAGGTGGTCCGCTATTCTCAAAAATTCCAAATGACACTTCCTGCACGATCTTAAACTAGGTAACCTACAACGAAAGTACGTATTGTCCTTTCAAACAGCAGCGTGGTAAAGTTTCATGTTCAAGGCCACACCTACAGATAAAGAATACCAGTTAATTCCACCGTGACGTCATGTGATCAATGTGGACAGGGGCGTCCTTATGGGACAGGGGCGTGGTGACGTTTTCATGGAATTTAGGGTGACATAAAATTTATTTAGAGATCGAAGTCTTTTCGCATCCCTCGTCAGACAGACAGGATGTCAGGGAAGGGACCGCGGTCAGTCCTTGATGGAACGTTTTTTTGAGCCCATTGAAGACTCCTTGTCGTCCGAAACCACTACCTTCAAGGCAAAGTGCCAAGCCTACGGGAAAGTAATTTCGGTATCAAAAACGTCCACTTCAAACTTCAAGCTTCATCTCAGTTGGCGTCTCAGACAAATTTGAAAAATGTATTGCAGTATCAGTATTTCTGTATTTGTATTTCTGCCCTCCCTAAAATGTATTCCTGTATTTGTATTTCCAAATACTTTTTGCCTTTATTTAAAATGTATTTCCGATACGTATCGCGATACATTTTTACAGATGTATTTCAGTATCAGTATTTTAGCTACTATTTTAATGTATTCCAGTATTTGTATTTCCAAATACATTTTTGAGTATTCCTGCCCAACCCTGGTGCCAAACTCGCCCCACCGCTCGACTCACTCGTTTGCACCGCCGTGCCGCCGTTGACCCTGGCAAGATTTTTTGGCCCTATTTCTTACAGAAAGGGAGCTACGCCTTGTAATTTTACAAGAGAAAACCCACCTGTTAATGCACCTTTCACGATAAAGTTCAGGTTCATTCGTGCAGGCGTCGATTTTTATGGTCCATTTTAGATTGAGCCAATTGTGACTTCAGACACCCTACATTTATAGTGGTTTACTTAAAGTACATTTCCCCCGGGGTACATACTACTTTTCTTGAAGTACATAACCTCTCATTAACCTTGTACTTTACTTCAAGTACTTTTTAGATGTGCTTTCCCAACATTGGGTCTCTGAAGCTATCAGTGTCGGTAGATTCCTGAATCGGTCTTTGACGTTCTTATCTGTTAATTCTAGGGCCGGGTGTTGATTAGTATTTTCTGACCCGAATTATCAACACCCTTTAATCGATTAAGTAATCGATTAATTGGTTTCGTTCATTCCACTGCATAATAGTTTATATTGTCGGCACTCTGACAATATCGTAAAAGCTCGCCTCCTCCCTCCTCCAGTTTCTTTCCGTATAGTAAAGAAATCGAACTCACATTGTCAATAGCAATGATGCCGTTCTTTCTGACCAGCTGCAAACTCTTCTCGTAGTAGGCGTCGTAATTATCCTTGTCCGCGTCGATGAAAACAAAGTCGAATGTCCCCGCTTGACCTTCCGCTATTAGGGCCTCTGAAACAGGCAGTTTCGGGAAGGAGTTAGGGCGCTCGCCACGACCCTTTGCTTTGTGGCAGGCACGTGGCAGGTAAAGAAATCAGTGACGTATAAACTTGAAGCCAATCGCACCACCTGTGTTCACGACGTAACGGCTGTAAGGCGGGAATTCTTTTAATATGGAAGACGGTCGCGATATTAGGAACGAGAAAGCAAAGGGACATCATCCAGGCTTACAGACGCGCTTGCGCACAGGTTCTCCCTGTAAGCATCGTGCATAGATACGCACCGCCTCCCGGGCAATCCAGGGTGACTTACTCTTGTAAAGAAATTATTATGAACACAGAAAGCGTTTTATCAGCCGAAATCTTTGAGAAAACCGTCATGAAGGAGTGTCATGAAGAACCGTCATGAAGGACACTGACATATCACGTGATATCACGAAGTCATGCGACACGATGATGCACGACGCCACGTCATCGCGAGACACCCTGGGGCAATGTGTCGCAATGACGTGACATGACGCCTGCTGATGTGCCATCATGAGGTCACGCGACACCGTGAAGTCGTGCAGTCACGTGACGTCACGATGCCATATGACATCATAACAAGGCTTCTCACTTTATTAGCGCGTTACAATAGGCAATGGCATCACTAATAAAATAATAAAAAGAAAAGTGCGAACATTTAACGTCAAAATATACTTCGTTTCCGGCTTGGGTCCAGACGCAGGCAATGCTACACGCGCGAGCTCCGGGCTTTCAGCGTCCCCTGCCAAGCACGCGCGCTCGTGCAATGCAAGCACTGTTCCGGGCCACACGCTCGCGCTCGTAGCATCGGCTGCGTCTGGACCAAGCTGAAACGAAGTATAGTCGTCATGATTATAATGCAATTAAATGCAAAGGTGCAGGCGAGCTGGACAAGAATGACGGAAATAATCCCTGGAGAAGGGGAACAAGAGGGACAAAGGAAAAACAGAAATCTCCAAAGATTTGTGTTTGTTTTTTGTCCCTCTTGTTCCCCTTCTCCAGGGAATTTTTCCGTCATTCTCGTCCAGCTCGTTTGCACCTTTGCATTTAATTGCATTATAATTATAACCTTAAAATACAAGCCTTTCACCCTTGTTTGGCGTTCGACTGGTGGCTGCTGATAGAACCTGTTTGCTCTACTGAGTTTTAACCCGGCCCTGGTCAGCTCAGTTGGTAGAGCGCTCCACTGTAAATGGAGAGGTCCCGGGTTTGATAATCGGACCGGCCGGATTTTTTCGGTCGCGCACCAGTCACCTATATATAGTCGGTTACAAGTCAAGAAGGTAGGAGAAGCTCCTCCCACAAGCGTGATGCGCCCGTTTCAAATCCCTCCGCAGTCGAAAGAAGAGTTCACTGGAAACGCTCCTTGTTCCGCTTCAATGGATAGATATTGGCTACAGAGTGATGCCAACTTGTCTCCGATCCCACTTTTTAAGAAAGCGACCTTTGTATTCATCGGAGGGGAACCGAGCCCCTGAAAGCAGCCTTTGTATCCATCGGAGGGGGAAGCTAATCCCCGAAAGTCGTATTTGTTTCCATCGGAGGGGAAAACTCTAATCTCCCTCTCGTGGCTTCCACAATGCTAAGTCAAAGTCGAAAGATAAAGCAAATATGTACAGGAAGGCAAGACCCTCCTCGCGCGTTGGCCGCGACGTCACGGAAACGATGGGACGCTATTGGATGCGGAGGTGGCGGAGGGATATATGATTCCCTTTGAGGGGCATTTGCCGCTACCTTCTTGACCGTGTAACTTACTATAGCTGTGTTTGGAGATTTGTGTTTGTCCTTTGTCCCTCTTGTCTCAAGAGGGATTTTTTCCGTCTTGATCAAAATAATAGTAATTGTTTGCAATAGAAACGGCGCCAGCTCATTCTTTTAACAGTTTAAATTATGGTTGAATTTGCAGTTGGTCCTGGGAAATGGAAGGGTGTTCTAACTTACCCAGTGAGCCTTTAGCAGGTCCGATTCTTGTCTCAATCTTTTTGATCCACTCCCGCCTGGAGCAAAACAAGAAAGCGTCAGAGGATGGTGGGACTTTCATCGTTTAATGCAATATTCTAAAATTTGCACGTGATTTATTCTGAAAAAAAAAATGGTTTCAGACGAATCCGAGGGGTGTTTCGTGCCTTCTTCCAGAAAGGCCGACCGAGATCCACGTGGCACTCGTGAAGTTCCAGTGTAACCACCTTGCCGTCAGGGGGCAGCGCCAACGCGGCAGAAAGTGCGCTGCACCCAGTGTAAGTACCTGCAGGACCACAATTTATCGAAACTTTCCTGAACTCTAGCTTTCATACAAATAAATAAGGCGGCAAAAAAAAAAAAAAAAAAACTTATGAATTCGCACGAAATGTTATGTGCCCCAGCGTTTTGAGTATAATCTTTGCTGTTTCTGAAGCCTCAATTCCTGCACACCGCAGTACTAAAGCTGACACAATCAAAATATTCTTACCGATTTCGAGATATTTCTTCGCATTAATTGCCTTAAGTAGAAGCTGAAAAAACTGGAGCTCGCATCTGTCTCCCATCATGTAACGCTCGGGCAGATTTCTGGTCAACTGCAAAAAGAAACACGCGATACAGGCATTCGTATTACTCCCGAAGCTTTAGGTACATAAGCAAAAATAATTAGAGCCAGAAAAGCTGCCTGAATATTCACTTTTAACGCGATAACGTTAAGGAGCTCGTGTCGCAGAAAATTCGGCGTGGGTGGCCTGGCAGAAAAGCCGGCTTCGGTGTCGTGACCGAAAATCCTGATTGGTCGATAAACACTGATCTCTATGATAATTGCTGGATCGCCCCTCCCACCCCACTCCGCGTAGAGAGGAGGGGGGGGATGTGGTGTATAAAACGGGAAAGGGGGTTTAAAGGGATACTACAACGAAATTTCGGCGCTCATTTTTTGGTCTATATGTGTTCAAAAGAGCAGTATCACACGGAACATACCAATATCTTGTTAAAAAAGTCTCGAAAAGGAATTTTAAAACGAATTAAACGATAAGCAAAGAGCACCTGGTGGATGTCGCTAACGCCTCGTTTGTAATGCTCGTCTAGGAACCTTGACAGCTAGTGACGGAGGTCGTCTCGCCTCCGGCCACGACGAGAGAAGGGGGAAGGAGGAACTCCCCTCTTCCCGAGAATCCTTTTTGTGTGTCACAGAAGTCGCTATTGTCCCCCTACAAGATTATAGAAGATTAACCCGTCACTCAAAATTCGTACAAAAGCAGCCGCTTCGGTGGCTGGAACGACTAGGCCATCCTCTCGACGTCAGCCTCGCCGTAGCTTTGCTCGTCTTGAGACGACCTACGTCATAATTGCGTTGGATGTCACGTGGTCTCTGCTGGGCCTTCTCCGAGCGCTTGCCAGAGTGGGCCGTTTATAACGAAAAATACAGCCACCAGGATCAAAATACAAACGTGCGATTGTCATTTACGGATATTGTGGATCATATTCAACCCATTTTTGAACACGACGGGAATATTTCAAATTTCGTTGAAGTATCCCTTTAATGGCTATGCGAAATATTATTCTCCAATCAGGAAAGGACTCGCATAGCCAAAGAGGAGAGGGAAGGAAAGGATGTGGATTGAGATGGGTTGAATAAAATATTTTGGAAGTTATTAGGGAAAGCGCCAATCAAATCATTTGTAGAGTAGAGGGATGGGGGGGGGGGGGGGGGAGGGGCAAAGCGTTGCTAACACACGGCTAAAACATCGTTCAAAGTAAACGTTCGATAAAACGCGCAAGTGCCAACAGTCGCTCAATCGCTCCCAACATTTGGTCACCATTGCACAAGTACAGCTCGTCGCCGCGGAGCGGCGACGAGCACGAACCTGTGTAACATGTCGCGCCGCCGCGAAGCGGCGGCGAAACTTGTGTTTCACAGCCGCAGTTCCGCAGTTCTGCCACAGCACTGTTATGTTCACCGGAGTTTTGCACCATTGTCATGTCGCAAACGTGTGACGAGATCTTTACCGGTTTCCGAATTGCGCGCGGCAGTTAGAGGCGGTCTGAAATCTCAGTCACATGCGCAAACCGATCGAGTTTGCGCACGTGACTATGTCGTGAGTCTGAGAGCGCCACTGGCGCGGGTCATATTCCGTGCAGTGCTCGAGCACTGCACGGAATATGACCCGCGCCCGTTGCTTGCCACCAGTAGGGAATAGCAGTTCCTCTGTTGTGGACACCTGTGCCCCTGTCGCCCTAACCGAAGCTAGTAATGTTTCCCGTGCTTTCTA
>JAZHYW010064159.1:0-80317 GCA_037355805.1 Ixodes ricinus
CGGAGGGTACTACCTGCGCCGCCTGTCGCCTTGCTCCGCACACACGGCGCACCCTGAGGCCGAGATAAATTCTTCACCTGCGCTCGCTGCACCATTGCGCTCTTCCGGCCATCTGCAAGCGAAACGGCGCGGCGCGACAGCGGGCAGGTGTGGTGGGGCGGCAGAGGGGAGAGGGGGAACAAAAGATTACATTTGTCATTCCTCTTTTGTAATTGATTTATTTTACTTTATCCCGTAGAATGACGTAGACAAAACGCTTACTGGTGAAGAAAACATATTTACGTATGTTAAGTTGCAGCTGCATAATCGTTTTTGAAAATCACATCAAAATACGTTGCAGCTTGTTTTCGTTTGAGTAAGTGCATGCACAAAGTAGGACATCGTAAACATATAGGCCTAAATCAGTATTCCAATTTAGTCCATCTCCAAGGTATTTACTTTTTCTTTCTTTTTCCTTGATCACAGCTGTTTAAAAAAAACGGCAACCATACATGTTACTAAGAAGGTTTTGTCATCTTGAATGGTAAGAAAAGGTTAAAAAATATCACTTCTTCATTACGGGGTTTTAACGCGTGTTTGTTTCAAACAAAACAAGTTACAACAAGACACCAGTGTTTTAATTAGAAATTTATTGTCATAGTAAAATGGGACAGTCATATATTTACCAGAAGAAGGAGTTTGAAACTTCATCGAAACAATATTCGCAGAGGACAATGTCAGACACAAAAGATTAATAGTCGCCGTGGAAGTTCAGCGTACACTATACAGGAAGATCGGGATCAAGGAGGTACCACGCAAAACTATGCGCTGGCTGGGGCATCAGCAGTGAGTCGCAACTGTAGCATCAAGCTTTGTTCCAATCGGCAGAAGTCCGGATCAGAGAATCCTTGAGGGCGCAGTAAAACTTACAAAGAATACCACGTCATTCTGCCCTGACCCGCGACCACGGCTCTCATCCTGTCTGGTAAGAAACCATAGAGCATGGCCACGAAGGCTGGCTCGGCCTGAAGCCATTCCAATTCGCCTCTCATTGCTTTCCACAATGTGTGCGCATTGGCGCGGTGAAGGGGACGCCGTGACATGGCCTACTTTTATGCGCCTCCAAACGTGTTCGATGATATTCAGATCGGCTCATCTGGGGGCCAAGGCAGCTGCAGTCAGGCAGCGTCCTCGAAGAGATACAGAGCGTGACAGCGCATTTTCACCTTCGGCGCTCCTTCAGATGCACTGAAATGCATGATAGCTGAAAACGTGAACATTGGGCTACACGGCAAACGCACCATGATGGTGGTTCCGTCGGCCAATATTTTCGTTAGCAGACGGCCGGAAGAGCGCAGCGGCGCAGTGAGCGCAAATGATAACTTTATCTCGCCCCAGAGTGCATTGTGTTTACGGCGCGATGTGACAGGCGGCGCAGGTAGTACCATAAACAGGCGGAGCGCTCGTTTCAGCTCATTAGCCTGCATAGTACATGCCTGGGATTCTGGAATAATCGGCGTAGAAAGTTCGACCTGTAGAACATTCGGATCTCGAACAAACAACAAGATTCTCGAATTTTCCAGAACACTGAATTGCAGGAATAAACAAAATATACATCGCTCCCAGGAATCGAACCCCGGCTTTTCGCGTGGGAGGCAGGCGCGATAACCGTTAGGCCACACGCGCACTCGCCTACTTGGCAAGCTGCGGCGCGGCAATATATATTGTAAAACGTATTTCGTAAACATTATTTCATGATATATATAGCCACGAGGTGCTCATTTCATACAATTTTATGTGGTGTAATTAATTCCTTAGTTCAAGGACACAATCACGATTTTCCTTTTAATACCGCGACACAAAGTTGTACTAATCACGGGTATTTTAGGCGACCTACCACACTTCGCGCCATCATTTTATGCCGTGTAAATAAATCAGCTTGCACTTTATAATGTTACTTAAACACTAAGATAGGACAAGAAAATACAGTTATAGTTCTAAATTTCAAGCAGATCCATTTACAGGTATGCACTCAACAAGCTGAACTCTTTACTCATGTATTTAAACATTTTTGATTCAGGTAAATAATATGTTACTGGTAAACAAGGGTTGTTGAGTCGTATGAACACGACATTATGTACGTTAATGTAGATTTTCTTCTACTCCTGCGTTGAAATTAAATAACTGAATTTCATATTTTTGGTACCTAAGAACAAACGTAAATTCGCATGGACGATCGAAGAAACCATATAGGTAATCGTTTCATGGCGTAAATAGTGTGTATTGCTAGAAGAACGCGGAAAATATATTCTCAATTTAGCGGTTCAAACCAGTTCGAACCGGTTCGAACCGGTTTGAACCGTTATTTTTGTGCTCCCGGAACTGAACCGGAACCGAACCGAAAGCCGTGAACCTGAACCGGAACCGAACCGCTAAACATTTCGGCTCGACACTCTGGTTCAAACTGACCTGCGGGTGGATAGTACCGATCGAGAGCCGCTTCCAGCGCACTCAACTGTCGCCTGTGGCTGACGACCCAGAAAGAAACGATGGGGTTTTGTGAGTCGTCACATGCGGGGTGTTGCGATATGTCCTTAAGAACTTTGACAAGTTTCCTCTATATCTTCAGTTGCAGGGCCTTTTCAGAGGCGTTGATTTAGGGCCAGCATAAATGTCTCCTGCGAGGCCATTGCTGCTGGGTTGATCAGCAGAAGTGAGAACCTGCCGACCCGCACATTCCTTACAAAACTCCTTAAACTCGACGTTAAACTGCGTACCGCTATCACTAACCAAAGCTTCTGGCACCCCATTCCGAGCGAATAGATTGCGCAGTTTTGTTAACGTCTCTCCTGCAGGAGGACGTCTCGACAACGACTTCAGGCCATTTAGAATGCGCGTCTACAATGACTAGTAGCATACGCACCGAAGAGGGCCCGCAAAGTCGACATGTACTCGTGACCACTGTTGTGTCGGCCATGACCACGGGTCAATGGTGCCTCTGTGGCATTGTGGCGCTGCTGTTGGCATACCGCAGTGTCTCACTTAGGTTCTCCAAGTCTGTCTCCAAGTCTCAAAGGAGGGGCCACTATAGTAGCCTCAGGCAAGAGCTCTGCTCTAGTAGGATTCCCGTGTGTCCTGGTGTAGCTCCTCCAGTGACCAGCTGTCTGCAAGTCAGGAGGACAGACGACTCTCGGCTCCATGGCATCAAGCACAACTCGCCGACTGTGAGTTTCCCGAGTGTCTGTCAAAATAAAGTTTGAACACTTTATTATCAAAATGTAATGGCCATCCCTTCTTGGTGAAGTCTACCACCAAGTTGAGACGGGAGCACGCTCTGTCTGACGCGCGGTGTTCTTGATCGTGACTGGTAGGGACGCCAACTACAGCGTATAAAACGTTTCGTCGGGACTGTCATCTACGTCTGCGGACTGTAACGGAAGTCGCGAAAAACAGTCAGCGTCCGCGTTGTGCAGACGTCTAGACAAGTTTGTACGTGTAGGTTGAAAGCGCTAGCAGCCCACCTCTGCAGTCTTGCGGCGGCTATCGCCGGGATGCCACTCTTTGGCCCAAGATCGTATGCAGGGGCTTATTATCTGTAATTAATGTGAACTCCCGATCATAAATG
This sequence comes from Ixodes ricinus, assembly GCA_037355805.1. NCBI lineage: Eukaryota > Metazoa > Arthropoda > Arachnida > Ixodida > Ixodidae > Ixodes > Ixodes ricinus. The sequence continues at coordinate 3,605 of JAZHYW010064159.1, forward strand.
TAGAAGTGGATTGTCTTGACGCCAAAGATTAGGGTGAGCGAATCCTTTTCAACCTGGCTATAGTTTTCTTCGTCCTTTGATAACGTTCGAGATGCGTAGGCAATTGGTCTTACCGTGCCATATTCATGACATGCGACAGCACAGCGCCGAGGCTGTACGCAGACGCATCGCAGGATAGCTGCAGCGGGCGTGTCGGGTCGTAGTGTGCCAGCACCTCCGTCGACGACAACACTGCCTTCATGACTTGGAAGGCATCTTGACATATTTGATCCCAGCCCCAGAGAGCATCCTACCGTAGCATTCTGTAGAAAGGCTCGGCAAGCGTTTCTAGCCCCGGCTTGAATTTTCTATAGTAGTTTATCAGTCCAAGCCAGTGAACGCAACTGTGCAATTTTAGTAGTCGGTGGGGCATGCAGGAGCGCTTGAACCTTTTCTTCGCTTGGCTTGACGCCGGTCTCGCTGATAATGTGTCCCAGATACTGCAAGTTTCTTTAAAAAACTCAAATTTTTCACTCTTGACGCCGAACACCTTTCTGCTGAAGGCTACAAAACACAGCTTCAAGGTTTCTGAGGTGTTCTTCAGCGGTTGCTTCCGTGACGAGAATATTGTCAAGGCAGCATATGATACCCGGTAGTCCTTTTAGTATGTTGTCCATAATGCTCTGGAACAACGCTGGCGCAGACGCTACTTCGAAAGGAGTCAGTTTGACGAAACTAGCCCTTTGTGCGTGTTTAATATGAAGAGATTTATTGAGTCTTCTGACATATCTACCTGCTGGTATGCTCCTGCTAAAATCTAGCTTGGAAAATATTTGCCTCCGGCGGGCGCAGCTAGTGTTTTCTCAAGCTTGGGCGCAGGGTACTGCTCCGTGTCTAGGACAGGGTTCAACGTTGTTTTGTAATCCCCGCACACACGTATGGTGCCGTCCTTTGAAACTACCGGTATAATAGGCATTACAAACTCACTGGCTGACGCTTGCGTTATGACACCCATTTGTTCAAGCTTTTGCAACTCTTCCTTTACGGCCGACCAGAGTGCGTAAGGTACGTTTCTTGCTTTGAGGAAGTTCGGACGTTGCTTTTTTAAGAACAAAGTGACTCGCTCAGCTTCTATCTTTCCAAGGATGCCGTCGAAGATGAGCCTGTACTTGGCCTTAAGTCCTTTTAGGCGTGCCCGGAACGTGTTGCTTGCGTCAGACCGATGAGAGTCCGACAGCTTGTGCACGCCGCAGGTGTTGTCCCAGTCCAGTCGAAGACGTGCGAGCCACTCGCGACCCAGAAGAGGTGGTCCATTGCGGTCAACTATGTAGAGGGGTAGAACGTCCTCTTGACCCTTGTACCGTAAACACGCTTTGACGAAATCGCAGGGCTGCACGACTTCGCCGGTGTAGGTCTTGAGAGGTAGCACGGTGAGTTCCAGCTTCAAAGGAGATTGAAGTTTCTTGAACTGCTGCTTCGGTATTATGAATACCGTGGCTCCCGTGTCCAATTCCATGCTCAAGGGCGTTCTTTCGACTTTCACGTCGCCTGTGGTGGGACGCCGGCTTTGCGGTTACAACATCTGGACGTTGAATGTGTCGTCGCTTTTAAGAGTTCGGAGCCACTTCCTTCCTCAAATAGTTTTCTTCTTGGCGCTCCGACATGCACGCTGAATGTAACCCTTCTTGTCGCAATTCATGAACTTATCTGCAATGCGCGGACACGCCCGGGCGAAGTGCTTATCGGAGCAACAGCGATAAACACTCGAACGACTGTTTTCTTTTCGCCGAATCTTTGGTGCTCACCTTGTGCAAGTCATCGCTTCTTTCTTTTGCGTGCGCTCCTGAACAATCTTTTTAGCGTCTTCCAGCGCGAGTGCGCGCTCAACAGACTTTTGAAATGTTAACGTTTTGTCCTCTTCAAACAAGTACCCCTGTATGTCCGCACGGAACAAAATCGCACACGAACCGACCTCTCAGTGACTCATCTAGAAAAGTGCAAAACTCGCAGGTTTGAGAGAGCTTTCCGAGCTCCGCTACATATTGTGCGATACTTTCATGTTTGAAACTGACTGCGGCGATGGAAGTTAGATCGCTCTCCAATCGCTGACACTCCCACTGACAGCTGGTTTCGCAGCAATTGGGTGAGTTGGCTAGCTTCTTTTTTAACGGTTTGGTAGGTGCCGTCAACGACTTCAACACCCTGTACATTTTATGCCCTATAACGCTTAGAAAAAGCATGTGTCTCGAGGTCATCAACTTTATTGTCTATAAGAAAAAAAACACGTCAACCTTTCTTCATAAGACCGCCAGTCACTCACAGTTTCATCGAATGCTTCCACTTGGCCGATAGGACTGGAGGATGCCATCTTGAGAAGCTTGCTGTTGCCGAGTACCCAGCGACGTGCGGCGGTGCTTCGCTGTCTGCTTGGTCGCAGCTTCAAAGCTTCTTACCTTTGTTTACCAATCTTCGTCGACAGTTGCTATGTATGTGAGGCAAGGAGTGGCAGGACGAGAAAGGACTACGAACAGCTTTACTCCGCAAAAGTCGCTAGCGATCTGGCGGCGCTCATGACGGTGCTCTTTTATATAGAGCGCCCGGTGACGTCATCACTACACGCGCTGGTGATAGCAACGGCGGTGGCCTCTAGCAATAGCTTTCTAATATTAGATATACGCAGGCATAAGCTGTCCAATATTGGACTGTCAAAGCCACCGGCTTTCTTCTATGGGCTATACGCCGGCATAATCTGTCCAATATTGGACTGTCAAAGCCAATGGCCGTGGGATTGCCTCCCTTAACCAGCAATGAACGTAACTGATCGTTCTGCAGCAGCAAACGGAGATTCCGGGCAATCACACGGCTCCACGGTAACCAGGCACCTATCACTCATCTGGCGTTCACTTGAAACTGCCTCCATTTTGGACAAAAAATCCCCGAGTATGGTTCGCCCAGGTCAAGGCCCAATTTCAAGTTCACTGCATCACATCGTCGGTAACCAAGTACTTTCACACCGTGTCGTCACTCCCACCTGAAGTGGCCGATGAACTCGATGATGTCCTGGCTTCTCAGCCGGCAACAGAAGCCTACAAAATCTTAAAGCGAAAATTCCCGCTCGCTAGACATCCCCAGAGCGCGCGCGACTACCGCAGCTGCTTACGATCGAAGAACTCGGGAACCGTCGGCCTTTTCAAGTGCTACATCGCATGCTGCAGCTGCTGGGTGATCAGTCGGCTGATTCCAATAGCCCCCTTCTGCGAGAGCTGTTTCTACAGCGACTGCCACAGAACATGGTTGCCGTCTTGGCCGTGACGGACGTCATGAACCTGGACAAGCGGCTGAAAGATCAGACCGCATCGCGGACTATTCAGCCCCCACCGCTGTTGCTGCCTTGTCAACTCCCTAGACGCCATCAGGCTCTTCACTTTAGACCGCCATGCGCGCCTGGAAGAACGGCTTGACGAGATAGTTGACACCGTTACTGCGATGCGAGCGCCTGGTCCTCCCCGTCATCCATCTTCACAAGAACGGCTCCCAAGTCGCCGTCCACGCTCTTCTTCTCCGCCTCATTCTCGTGTAACAGCCTGGTGGTATTGCCGCACGTTCGGCAGCCATGAGCGAATGTGCCACAGGCCATGTTCCTGGCCGGGAAACGAGAAAACTGGCCACTGACGGCGGCGTGTGACAACGGTCAGCGAGAAAGTCGCCTATTCTTCGACGTTGACAGGACGGCAGGCCACCGTTTTATGGTGGACACTGGAGCTGATGTCAGCGTAGTTCCAGCCTCACTTGCTGACCGCCGGTGCGCTCCGCGAACCTCACCGCTCAAAGCAGTGAACAACTCTGCAAATTGAGGCTTATGGTCAGCGCTCTTTGACCCTTGACCCAGGCTTACGACGAAAGTTCCGCTGGGTCTTCATTGTTGTCGACATTCGCCTGGCCATTCTCGGAGCATGATTCCTGACTTATTAAAACTTGAGCAAATGTTTGCGTTATCGTCGTATCATCGATGGCACCACTCGGTTACCAATCAATCAATCAATCAATCAATCAATCAATCAATCAATCAATCAATCAATCAATCAATCAATCAATCAATCAATCAATCAATCAATCAATCAATCAATCAATCAATCAATCAATCAATCAATCAATCAATCAATCAATCAATCAATCAATCAATCAATCAATCAATCAATCAATCAATCAATCAATCAATCAATCAATCAATCAATCAATCAATTAATCAATACTTTATTTTCTTTCACAAGATAGATGATAGCTGGGACAAAAAGCTGCATCAAGTGCAGCTTGACGAGGCCCCAGCTCCAAGAAGAGCAGCTAGCATTTGACAACAGTCAAACATGCACTAATGCACAACAGTACAGGCAAAATAAATATATACAGAGGCGTACTCTTAGCTCAGAGTACAAAACAAAACAAAATAAAAAATGACAAAATAAAACAAGACGTTATTGTTACTTAGTACACCAGTTAGCAATGCTCACTTCAAAAGCTCTAGCAAATAACTAACACTAACAGGGTAGATAGAATATGCATGAATACTTCAAATGGCAAATTGTGAGAAAAATATCCCCCATGATGAAACGTGTTTAGTAAGGATTGTAGAGTGTACGTAATGGATCCTATCCCAAAGTTCGTTCGGGGATGGGAGTATACCACTGTTCATTTAAACATGTGCGATACATGTTTATATTCCTAATTTAGTTGGATATAGGAGAATATGACTATGTTCACATAAACTGATGGCAATGTGCACTGATAATCACCTCTGGTCCTCCAGGCTTTTCGCGGCCCCGTCGGCTCGTGTGAGATCGTCTAGGAATCGCGCGACGTTAATTTGATCACACGCTGCAGCTAGGGATCGGTGAAGGCTACCCTTCACCGAGGACTCCGAAGCCTGAACAAACCGCCGTTCCAAAGGAGAACCCCCGGAATTCGGACTCCTACCGAAGAGGCTAAAGTGAAGACAGCGACGATGACCACTCCACCCGTCGTTGTCCTACCCGTCACTGCCCGAACGAAAGTTGCCCTTCCTTGGTGAGCCCTATGAAGACGTCAATGACTGGCTACAGCAATGCAACCGAGTGCCCCAGCAAAACCGATGGATGCCTGCTGAGTCTTTACTTCGCGCTCGAAGGAACGGCCAGGCACTGGTTCGAGAATCGCGAAACTTTCTAGTTCTAGTGAACCACCTGCAAGGACGCGTTGAGACAGACTTTCACCAACGAATATCAACGGAGGAGGCAGACGACCTCCTTTGCATGAGGACCCACAGGGCAAACGAGACTACCACCAGTTTCGTTAAAAATATTCTGCGCCGGATCACTCGCGCCGACTCCCAAATCACCGACGAAATAAAGCTGCGGATCTTGACGTGAGGTTTAAAGGATAACATCTTCGGTAGTCTTGTTTGCGACCCTCCATCCACCTTTGAAGACTTCATCAAGGAAGCCACGAGCATGGAACGTGCCCCCTCACAAGATCCAACCACTACTATCGGCGCACGACCATCGTTGCTTCTTCTGCAGTGGGCTACGACTTCAACACTAGCCTCCAGGGTATTCGCAAAAATCATCCGAGACTTGGTCCGGAAAGAGCACCGCAAGATGCACCCCGCTGCGGATCAACCGTCCCCTCTATCCCTTGCCGAAGTCGTCGGAGAGGAGGTTCGTTCACCGAGCCTGGCAGCCTGCAATTACCATCAACATGACGACAACAGAGGAACCGACGTTAAGCTACGGTGCCAAGGCCCGACGACTACCGCAAGCTAACCGTCAGGCCACGACGCCTCCCCCACATGAACCTCCTCAGCCGCAGTATTTCCAACGTCAGGAAGATCGGGCGCACCTTCACCCAGAACAAGCTGCGCCAAGAAAAACCGACGTTTGAAAGACGGCCGATCGACGCCCGCTGTACTACCACTGCGGGGAAGCCGACCGTATCTACCGACGTTGCCTCCATCGGCAAAGAAAGCTGTGCGACTTCCACCCGGACGACCCACGCCTCACGCTACGGTGACCGACCACAGGAGATTAAAGAGCACCTTCGACGACCCCAGTCTCCCCGCCCGCACTTCGCCGCGGGTCCCGATTGCCGTCGCCACGACGTCCAGCTTTGCCGATGCACAGACCCCTTCGTGAGAGCCTGTCGCCCTTGTCTCGAAGAGAAAACTAAGCGCGGCAACTCCCAGAGGTGAAGTTGCCTTGGACGGAAGACGTAACGAACCCCACCGAACGCCGGAGCACTCCCACTCTTCCAACGCAAGGCGTTACAACGACGCTCCGGCAACGGTGCCCAACAACCTGAGCATTGTCATCAACGGCCACGACGAATCGGCATTCGTGGACACCGGAGCAGACTACTCACTCCTAATAGCCGCGTCCCACTAGAGCGACAGACAACAACAAACGACAGCGACACACGACAACGAGCGACAGACGACACGGACAGACAGCCTGTTTGTCGGAGTCCGCCGTCCCACTTGGCGGACACGACGCAGAACACGGGGACAAGGACACTTGTTTCCTAGTGGGACTGGAGTTGTCAACAAAACACTTCAAAATACACAGACAAACTGAGTCTGGCGACGCGGTTTTCGTGTTTTGCTCCTTGGGCATAAAACGAGCCGACAAACTCGGTGAAAGTGGAGACGATTACTTTATTTCTTGTTTAAACCTTCCGCTTGTCTTCATTTGCCGTTGGCGACTTTCCGAAAACAGTCGTGACAATCGACACCCAACTTTTTCCGAACTAGAATTCTCGAATCGTTCCTTTTTTTGGTCGTTCGAAGCATTCCAGTTGAGCGCCACGAAATTTCACGCCGCTTTGAGGACGTTTTTAACTTCATATCCGAATGATCGAAGGCAGGCGTTTTATGGGGGACAATACGGCATCCCGATTATCACAGAACAGATGACAAGTCTCTCGTTTTGCCAGAATGGCTTGCCACGGAACTGGCGGAACGTCGTGTCCTACTTCGTGGTGAGCGGTCTTACTTTGGTCAGTCCTCGAACATGGGTGTATCCATCCTGATGCAGGGGCGTAGATTTCGACGTCTTGAAGCACCACCTCGCGCACCAAGTTTTCGCGAGCAAAACCAGCCAAAGCAAATTCCCTTTCGCAGCACGACCGTCCGGCGCCAGCAAGCAAGCCGCGCCCGCGACCACTATGAGCAATCGAGGGACCGGAACTACGGGAACGAGGAGTGGCCGCCAAGGGCTTCTCTGAAGGTCGAGCGGCGGAGCGAGGAACGGGAGGAAGGGTAGAGGGGTGGGAAGGGAGGCAACAGAAGGCATAAACGGGCGAGGAGGATAAGTTTGTCTCCGAGACATGTTCCTCAGTGGGACAGCTTGGTGCGCTTCAAGTCCAACGACAGACAAGAACTTGTCCGTCGTCGATCGTTTGTCGGCGCGTGTCGGCGATTGTCGCGGGTCTTGGTCGTTGCAGTGGGACAGCATCGGCGACACGGAACTTTGTGGTGTCGTCGGACAAAAATCGCTGTTTGTCGCTCTAGTGGGACGAGGCTATAAGTGGGAGGCTCTCTCACCGCCTTTTGAAAATAATAAGGGCACCTTCTACCCAGAGCCTTTTTTTCTGCTACGCTTTCAGCTTAGGAGAGAGAAAAAAGAAAGGTAGAAAAGACAGCAGCTCCTTCAAAGCCAAAACGGGAGTGCACACACAAAAGGCTTATCATCAGAGGCATCCCAACAATGAACACGAGTGGGTTTGTCACTTCTACCCAACGTTGATAGTGCAGTGAATGCTATGTGTGGCCTTGGGCTTCAGGCAGGTGCCTTGTTCCGCCTTTAACTGCAGCTTCGAGTCTGTAGTCGCGTGACCACGATTGACCTGAAACACGCATAGCCTCTACCCTGCCGTTGACACCGAGTAACAGGACAGCTCTATGAAGGCCAGCTTTTGAACTTCCAAAGAAGCTGTCCTGCCCAAAAGTGACCGAAACGATGCAAGTTTGAACATAATATGTTTTACGCCAAATAACCCACACTAGAATTTCAAATGAGGAACTAAGCGCGACTATGTTTTGCGCACGATATCCTCGAATCAATAAATAAATAAAATAATATATATATTGTGTTACCAATAAATTAAAAATGATGTGTACACTGCTAGGTTTCGACGTTTTTAACTTAACGCTCGCAGGCGGATGGTTACAATGCTGCGCGACCGGTTTTTGAAAGATGCTGCCTCGGGTACGCCGGGCGCAACGGCTTCGGAGCCGTTCGAAGGGCAAAGGATTCGCGACGACAAAGTAGCGTCTTACAACTTCAGAAATCTAACGGGGCTCGAGAGTCCCACGCTCAGATTTCCGCAGAGCGAGCGTGACCGGCCAGGTCCAGGTGCAGTCGGCTCCTCTCGTCACGATTGCTAGGTCGTTGCTTTGTCTACACTGATGACATGTGCGCTGGCAGTCAAACAGACATCCAAGACTTCATTCGAGTCCAGTAGACAAATTTAGAGCTCGATAGAGTGTCGTAACAAGAGTAGAACTCATTTCGGTAGTGGCGTAAGCCGCGGCTTTATGTTCGTCGACGCCTGCGTCGAGAACGACGAAATATATTTAGAAACAATTAATTTTGAAAAAAGACAGCACGCATAAAAAATGCAAACATTACAGGGACACGGATGAATAAGAAGACGTTAACGCTGCAAAATGCAGATGCTTGCAAAATGCACTCGAAGAGACAGAAATAATAAGAAAAAGAAAAAAAATTTAGATGACTTTAACGCCGAGGTAAGGCAATGCGAAGGGAGAGCAGCCGGAAAATTCTTGCAATAGTCTTGTAGGCAGCTAAGGACGTTTTTGTGATCGCTGTTATAAAGCACCGGCGACGTACGCCCTAGAAAGGTGGATAAATAAAATTCTCGCGCCCAGCGAGCGCATGAATGACTCTCTTCCCGTTTCCTACCTCTGCAGTGCAAAAAAAAAAATATCACGGGTCTGTAGCCTAGGCCAGTGGTCTCAAACACGCAACCCACGGTTCGCACGCGGTCCGCTAGGACGCGGCCCGTGGGCAACCGGCTAAGAGTCCCGGTTGCCCACGGGCCTAAAGGCCTAAAGGCGATCAAAACATGGACCGATCCGTTCATCAGGCCAGAATCGAATCTTCTATTCTCGAGCCAGAACCGCTCTCGTGCTCCCTGACCTAGGTCACCGTGTAAGATACACTCTTTAGGTGAGGACGCGGCGGGGCCAAATACTTTACTAGGGGAATACATTCCACTACTCCCAAATGCAATATCCTCGGCGCGGACAGGTCTCCTGGGCTTGGCGAGAGCCATCTATCGTCGGGGGATCTCGGCTCATCGGGCGGTAAATGATGATGATGATGATGGTTGTTCTACAAACCAAATTCATTGTTGGGGAAATGCTAGAGACACGTGCCGCGCGTCACTTCTGGGAAGAACATCGCGTCTAAAATCTGGCTCAGTGCTGCGCCAAAAACTTTGCTGCGCTGTGCCGCCATAATCTTCCCAAGGGTTGCGCGCTGCACGTGCCTCGTGCAACAACGAAGCTTGCGCTACCTTTGAAACATGAAGGGGCTTTGGGTGGAAATGGAGACGACACCGCCGCGGCCGCCGCGAACATCCATGTGCGCATGCGCGTAGGCTGACGCGGACGTCCCCTCCGTCAGGACTGGATTCGGCGCTGTAGGCGGTTCTGTCCAATGCAAGTGAGTGGAGTGGAGTGTATTCCCCCTAGTAAAGTATATGGCGGTGCTGAACGCGCGGCGAGAGGAATCAGATAGTGTTCGTTCGTCGGGCATCTGGAAAGGCTGCATCATTCCGTGGCCACCGTGCCCGCGGCGAGACAGTGTCGCCGGCGGCCAAACGGCGAAACTGTTTGAGAGCGAAAAAAATTATCTCGTTGCCATAACATCCCCGTACACCGTGGTCCTTCCGGCACGAGCGACAACCTCGCTGGTGCTCTGCGCGTGTGGAGCGTGAGGCGGCACGAGCCGTCTTTGCCGTGCCCACGGGTCGACGGAGTCATTTGCCGGCGCCGCTTGAAACCATAGTGAGAGAGAGAAAGAGAGAGAGTGAAACGCGAACTTTATCTGTACTGCGCGAGGAGCGCGCTGTCCTCAAGTGAAGAGTATTACCATACACCGTGACCTAGGCTCACAGCAGTGCATGAGCGTCGGTGCCAAGCTGGCGGATTTGTATGCGGCAGCTTTTGCAGATGCTACATTCTCATTCCTCCTTCTTCCTCCTCCTCTCTTCCTCCTCCGTCCTCATCATCCCGCGCGTTGCTTTATGGGACGTTTTCCATAATGCACCGTGCGGTTATGCCGACGCCGCTCAAGCCGGATACGGGCCCCTAAGAGCTGCGCTCTAAAACACAACGCACCTCTTTTCGAGCCGCATTCAACATGTTATGTTTTATTTCACAACGCCCCTTTTTTCGAGCTCCGCCCAAAATGTTTATGTTCAATTCAGTACAGCCATTTAGAAGACGCTGTAGTGTAGATCTCAACATCTGATTGCCATAATAGGTCCTGGAGAGCTGTAGAGACCATTTATCTGCACAACGGGTATTGTAAGTCTTTTTCTGAACTCAAGATGGGGGATTGATGGGAATATATGTGTATGAATGATAACTTTTTGTATGAAAGGCCAAGTTTGCAACAGTAGCAATTGGCAACTTGCACAATAGTGCCTTTTTGTCAATGGTTTCCAATGGCTATCATAGGCAGTGTGGCATATTAAACGAATCGCTCTTTTCTCGAAAATATACATTTGTTGGATATTTGTCATGAGTCGTGTTCCCCATACTGCCACACGCGTAGGCGAGCAAGTGAGTTCTTGGCCGAGTGGTCATTCTGTTTCCGGCACTCGTCGAGTACGAAGGCAAGAATGATAGGCTCCCACGGAGCTGTGATAACGGCCCCGCGAGCAGCGTTGACTGGGCTATTGACACTATCGCTGCAACCAAGGATTACAGCATCGTTTTGCCTTCGCTGCCCTCCGGAGGGTGATGAAGCGTGCAGTTACTCTGTGCTGCGACATCGCCGGACGATCTACAGGATCGAGGAGTTTCGGCAGCCCCTGAAGGACGTCGGCGTCATCCAGGACGTGAGAACCATGGCTGTGTCCCAAATGCCGCACGTATTTCTTCTCAACATGCGGACGGACGATGAAAAGAAGCTTCACGAAGCCGGGCAGCTCGCCAACAAGGAGAATACTTGCCTTCTCGTCGACCCAGTAAGGCGCAAGCTTCGCGTATATCTGCACTGGGTTTCCTTCGGCGTGACCAGTGACGCCATATGCCGAGCTTTTTGGGGAGTTCGGCAACGTGAAGGGGGTGACAAGCGAGAAATGGAGAGTCCCGGACTTCGGGCACGCCGAGTCGACGGCCAGACTCGTCCGCCTGGTGCTGCGCGAGAATGTCACGCTCGACTGCATCCCGCACCAGCTGCGCCTCGGCGGTGGCATGGTTCTGGTGGTAGTACCCGGCCGACCACCGATCTGCCTCAGGTGCCGCACCACAGCACAATCGAAATGTCTGCCGCGTTCCCAGGTGCAGCGAGTACCGCGCTTTCGGGCACGAGCAGGCCGACTGTACCCGGTCGTACGTTCGCCAGTTGGGCAGGACAGCGACAGCAGGAGTCCACAATGAGCTTCTTCTCATGGATGAGGAATAGGCAGAACGAGCAGCGGCGTCGGCGGCCACGAGACAAGGCCGGAGAAGCGAAAGAAGTTCTCGCTCAGTCGCCGCGAACGGACACCTTCCGATGGTCTCCTGAAAAAAGCATCTACTGTTTCGGCTGCTCAGCCGGAGTCCACAACCGGGACGATCGCCAAGGTGGTGGACACCGTTCCTGAAAAAAGCAAGGACAACACACCATCAGAGATGGACTGCGACGTGGCGGCGGTGAAGCGTTGCCTGAATGTGGTCAACGCGGAATCGCAGGAGCGGTGGCTCAGCCAGCTTGAGAAGCAATGGAAGACTGGTAGTGGGCGGGGTATACGTGTCCCCAGCAAACCATGGTCGTCGTCGCTTACATGCGGCGAAAAGCAGGATCAATGACCACTTGCCGGAGTTGGACGCTCCGCATGACTCTAGCTGACGAGGGTAAGCGCCGTATGTTAAAGGGGTCCTGCAATGGCTTTTTTACTGATTTTTAATTTGTACCAAACCTGAGCGCACTGAACGTAGTAACTTAACGACACTTTTCTTTTCTCGAATTTCGCTTTATTTTAAAAGTTATAGGCAAATTAAAATTACAAAAACAAGCAAAAAATAACCTCCTTCATGACGTCCTTGGTTGCTTGAGTGGCCGTGAACTAGCCGAGGGGTAGTGAGCTGAGCGAGCGCTCACGGCTGCCGTACTCCGTGTCGACGGCGCGAGAGGGCGCGACTAAAGCGTGTTCTGGATAGGCTGTATGTAGCGGGCAGCTAGAGCGGCTCTCATTGAATTTGCTGCGCTATTAAACACAAATTCGGCATGACACTTCATTGGCCACAAACGACAGCAAACACGGGGTAAATATCAGTTCAGAATGGGAGCCACTTCGCGCTGCCATACCGCGAAACGGCCAAACCGCCAGACAAAGCTGCTCACCGAAGGCCTTGGGAACGCTCAGAGCCGGTCGGGTCCTTCGGTCCCTACGGCCGCAGCGCCGCCGCGTACATCCGGGACCTTTCCGTGTCGGCGCGAGATCCCACTACTCCTTTCTAGTATGCGCCGCCTTTTCCACCGCTTGGTGGCGGGTATGTCGACGGATCATTTCTTGTTTTCGTACTTTATAAACTGCATTTGTTTCTTTTCTGATCTAAAATACTGAACAAAAACTACTTTTATAAATAATTGAAACGATTCGCGCCACTTATATTTTGTATTTCGACTAAAAAGAAGCTTTTAGCGGCTCTGACCAGTAGTACGCCCAGGACCTAAGACGTCACATTACGCGCGCTTTCGGTACCGCGGGTCGCCCCGGTCGGTGGAGGAGGTTTCCGCGTCGTCCGGTTAAAATATGACGCACTGATATTTAGTTACTCTCACCGTGCCCGCTGGCTTGCCCGAACCCCAAGAGACGTGAAACCGCAAAAAAGGTAGACGCTTAATTATGATTGCAGGGCCCATTCAAGCCTCTACTAGTTGATGGTGACGTTAAAAAGGTCATTCCGGTATGCGACCTTAAACGTACCAGGGGTCTCGGCGAGGTGGAAAACCAACTTTATCGCCTCGTGACGCAGCACAACCTAAACGTCGTCGCCATGCAGGAGAGAAAAGTAGAGAGCGTGGAGCAGACGTACGTTATGAGATGACGATGACGCTTTTACGGCATGATATGACATCTGTGTCAGGCGTGCGGTGGGAACGTCGGCGGGGTGTATTGTGCTTATTCTTCATTGTTTAGGAGCTACAGTCCAGTCCGTGAATACGTGTGTGTCGGGGCGATTTGTAGTATGTGAGTTTGGGTTTTCTCCCTTAGAATGGCCTTTTATTTGTGTGTATGCTCCAACTAGAGTTAAAAAAAGGCGCGCGTTTCCCGAGGGCATTCAGAATTACTGCAACTGCGAACGGCTTCTCAATTTTCGGGTTTTTTTTTTTAAATTTGTGTGTTCTTCAAGGGACAAAGTTCAACTCCTTATAGTGATGCGAGCACCTCGAGTTTGAATGCCATAATTTATGAGTATGGCCTTGACGACGTTGGTGAATGCGTCAGAAATGGGCGGGGGTACAGTTTACTTATTTCAAGGGCAAGTCATTCCCGCTTGACGACGGAACAAAGGAAGTTTTGGAGGAACGCATTACAAACGAGGAAGTTAAAATAGCGATCGAGGCTCCTAAACCCGGGGAAGTCCCCGGGTTCTGATGTACTAAGTGCAGTTTTTTATAAGTCGTTTAAACACGAGATTTCGCCCATCTGATCTATCGTTTTCTACGAAGCTTTTGAGCTGAATGTCCTTCCACCAACGTTTTTGTCGTCGCACACTGTTTTAATCCCCCCAAGAAACGGAGGACCAAATCAAACTAAGACAGGTCACAGCCTTTCGCCCCATAAGCTCAACTAACGTCGACTATAAATTGCTAATGAAAATATTGGCCAGACGATTACAATCGGTAATAACAGAACTAGTCGGTCCCCAACAAACGTGCAAGATAAAGGGCAGAACTATTTTTACAAAAATTCAAAAAGCTCAAAGCGTGCTGGAGTGTCGTGATGTTATGAATAGGGGTGTAGCTATGCTACAAATTGCTCTCGAAAAGGCTTTCAACCGTGTGCCGCATGAAGGTCTTTTATCTGTCTTAGACCATGTAAATGTAGGTTCAATTTTACGCGAAGGTGTGTGGATGGCGTACAGCGGTTGTACGACCAGTCTTATAGTGAATTAGCCGGTTGGAAAGCGCATCAAAGTAGAGCAATCCGTACGCCAAGAATGCCCTCTTTCACCCCTTATTTTTTGCATGTATATATAAAATCGTTTTGTCTGAAAAGTGCCCAGAAAAAAGTTATATAGGGAGCTTTGTTGCGTTGTCTTTCCCGTACCTTTGTATAGAGCTTGTATTGTGCATGCCCAGGACAAGATATCTTAAAAGAAGAGAATGCTTGTTCCGCCTAAGGTTAAGTCATTCTTTTTCAAATTACACAGCGGCACCTTAACTTAAAAAAACATTGATGAAAGAAAAGGAAATGTTCGTCCCATGGGGCGACCACTACTTTTTGTGTCAAAAGCCCGAGACAATTGAGCATGTATTCCTGCAGTGCTGGGATGGCGTATTTCTCTGGGACGTCCTCCAACGTACCCTCAAACAAGATTTTCCGTTAGACATGCATGGTATTAGATACCTGCCCGTAGAAAACATGGACGGCGTGCCCTTCGATATGGTAATGTTACTGGGCCTGCATAATATTTGGAAATCTCGTTTTTTTTTTTTTTTTGTGGGGGGGGGGGGGGGCGCTACGCGCTATGCCGATATTGACGCGCGCGAGGCTTGGGAATATTTCGGCGAGAGTATTGCCCCGATAGTTGAAGTGTACAAGGCCCAGAGCTGCGTGCCAGAGTGTATTCAAAATCTGGAAGCTGTTAGGAATTTGAAACGATTTTAACTTATACTACTAGACCAAAGGCCGGCTGGTAGTTTTTAGAACTGCCAATTTTGCTGTTTTTGTCCTCAGATTTGTATATATTAACTTGTAAAAAACGGTAATAAAGAAAAAAAGGATCGGTGGCCGAGTGGGTTAGCGCACACTAGGGGCCCTAATCTGGACACTTGGCGGAAAAGTCGGCGAGAAATTCGGTGGCTATGATTGGCCGACGCCAAGGTCAAGTGTGGCGTTGGCCAATCGCGGCCGCCAGATTTCTCGCCGTTGCTTTCGCCAAGCGCCTAGCTTAGGGCCCCAGCTCGGAGCACGTGGAGCGAAAGCGCGTGCTGCAGAACCCAGGGATCCTGGGTTCAATCCCCTGCCCGTTTGGATCTGGATGAGCATCGTACCGGCGTGCGGTCCTGTATCACTACTGCCTGGTGCACGTTAAAGACCCCAGGCGGATTGACCTGCTAATGTCTGGCGAATTTGCTTCGTCTGTCCATAGGATTTCCTCGGTGAAGTCTGGGTCTTCCTCCATGCGGTATAAGATCCAGTTTAAAAAATAGAGCCTCTGGTGCAGTTGTTCACGGATAGCTTGCAAACCTTCCTAGTGCAGAAACCTCCATACGCATGTCGCTGTAATTCTCGCTTCGGCACTAATACCACGCACACTTGCGTGAGGCTTCACAGAGGCGTAGGCCAAATAGTTTACTTGGGAATCTGTGCTTGAAGGCGGGGCGCCCCTTGGAAGACGGTGCAAAACCCGTGGTCACGTAACTGTTCAGTTACTGAAGATCGTTGACCCGCTAGGATGTTTCCTCAGGTACCACGTTGAGAAGAGCGCTGCGGCGTTTCTCCTGTTTCCGTGTGCTTGTCCTATAGCCCATATCATACTTGTTTTTTCTTCGTTCAAATAAAACACCATTCGTAAGGCCGCCCGAACACCTTTGACGTCGTTGTAAACCTGAGTGTACTGAAGTTGTTGACACAATCTGAAGCTGAAAAGAAATATAATAAATTTGAACATTTTGGGGTGCGTGCGCATGACATCGCACTTTGAAACGAATCATTCTTCGCATGGCGAAGGTGAACCTAAAGTCAAAGCTCAACCTTGCAATGTCATGATCTCTCGAGCAGCCAGGCGTTCCTTATCGCCTCGCCGCGCACGCGCACTACGCTTCTTTGTTTTTTACGAGGGAGGGAGGGAAGGGAGGCGGTTGGGCGGGCGGGCGAGAGTGGCGAATTGTCTGGCCTTGGTTCCGCACTTTGGCCGTCGGAGCGCAGGACAGCTTCCGCCAAGATTCGTTTGGATAAGAAGCCAAAACCAGAGTACGCGTCAGAATTGAAGGGTTTTTCAAAACATGGTAAAATGCTCGGCATGCTTTATATATGTCTAAAAAGGGTAGACATGTCTAAAAGGGCTGATGATGTTACGAGTTGGGGCAGATAATTGGCGGTCCGGCGCACCTCTGAGATACTGCAGTTTACGACACTAGTGTTCTAGTTCATATGGGGCAAAAATCGCCAGTAATAAAAACATGGTACTTTGTAAAGTCTATCGTGTTCAAAGTATGGTCAACTAAAAGTATTGCAGTCACATTGAGGGGAAAATAGTAATTTCCCAAGAGGATATTGGGCTGACCGTCAACACAAATTTCGGTCCACACACACTCTTGGTACTTTTTAAATCAGGTCTGCGGAAAGAATTCAGATAGCTTCGTATCGCTATCAACAGCCGCCCCCGAGAATTCGGTTCCAACTTTTGTAATATCTATCTCCGCGGAAAACTGCGTTCTGGGATGGAAAATACTCGGCACTTGAAATATCTTCTCGCAACCACGTTTGGGTAATGCAATAAATGTCGTAATCGGAAATAAGGCAATTCTCCATAAATATCGCCACCTTTCCGCGTATGCTATGGACGTTTTGGTAGTACAATGATAACTTGTGTGCTCTATTTATTGCCATTGCTGTGCTGATTATTCATTTGATTAAAACGCATCCTGCCCTTTAGCGGACCGTAGAAAGGCCGAAAAAGACAGCCGTCAGGCCACAGTTCAGCCCTGACGATATCCAGCTTGTCATAGTCTACCGCAATGTGGAAAGATGCATAAGTGTTGAACTGGTTTCGTAGCCTGGTACACTAAAAACCGATTGCCTCCGTAACCGAAAACAGGAGTTCATATACACTTTCAGATGTTTTGTCCGGGTGAAGGCGTGTCACGAACAGAAAGTTTCGTGGGCGAAGAGCGCTCGAGACGGTCGACGGCTTGCATGTGCCGGATCTCATTGTACTTTTCTTCCGTCTTACTACCATGAAGCCGTCATCGTGTTCATCTGTCGTCGCTTGGTCGGTGCTGCTTCGTTGGCTTTCCTTGTCGTGGGACGTCATAGCTATGGGGTACAAGACTGTCCATGCGTTGTTTCGTGACGAAACAGTGCGTGGGACAGTGCTGGTTGATCTGCCGTCTCTCGAGCCTGCCTGCACAATGCCAGGGAAGGTATCCGGCTGTTTATCTCGGAGCGCGAAAGAGGGTTCTTCAATCACAGCCCTCAGTTGGTTTATGGCGTTCAGCGTTTTGCTCTTGTCGGCTCGAAGCTCTTTCTTTGGTCACGTAGCGAAGCAATCACTTGCCCTTGAGATGACACTGTCGCTGTAAGCTCGTCCACTTTATAGACTACCAGCTCTAGAATCCTGAGAAACTTGGTTTCATTCTCAGCGTCGCAATCACTCGGTGGTTTGTCGGCACCGTCGGCCTCTTCCGAAGGGAGGGGAGCGTCACTTATCGAGTTTCTCCGTCGAGTACATGATTTGCAGTTGCACTTACCTCCGCTGGCCACGAGCACGTCGTATTCGTCTGCGTTTACATTTATACATTGTGCAATGAAACCGCTGGTCGCAATCACCGCAACCTTCAAGGTAATGCTGCTGACCGAAAATTTTCCCGGAGCAGCCATCACATACGTCTTTGTCCGGCTCCATCTTGGTCCGGACTGTATGCATACATACATACATACATGCATAAACACATGCATACATACATACATACATGACATTCACACACACACATACATACATACATACATACATACATACATACATACATACATACATACATACACACATACATACATACATACACATACATACATACATACATACATACACACATACATACACATACATACATACATACATACATACATACATACATACACATACATACACACATACATACATACATACATACATACATACATACATACATACATACATACATACATACATACACATACATACATACATACATACATACATACATACATACATACATACATACATACATACATACATACATACATACATACATACATACATACATACATACATACATACATACATACACACATACATACATACACACATACATACATACATACATACATACATACATACATACATACACACATACATACATACATACATACATACACACATACACACATACATACATACATACATACATACATACATACATACATACATACATACATACATACATACATACATACATACATACATACATACATACATACACACATACATACATACATACATACATACATACATACATACATACATACACATACATACATACACATACATACATACATACATACATACATACATACATACATACATACATACATACATACATACATACATACATACATACACACATACATACATACATACATACATACACACATACATACATACATACATACATACATACATACATACATACATACATACATGCACACACACATACACACATACAAACATACATAAATGCACGCACGCACTCATGCATGCGTACATAACTTTCCAAAAATAACTCTCCTGCCGGCACCATCTTGCGACTCTGGCGAGCCCTCTCAGCCAGAAATTTCTGCCACCCTCCTGGGCTGTGGAAGCTCGGACAGCGCGACTCTCCACTTGCATTGTACGTTCAGACCTCGCCGTCCTTTCATGAACATTTTTACTTCATTTGTCTATTCAGGACTATTACCTTTTTGGTGTTATCTTCCACTGTGAGAATCTATAAATACCAGGACTTGTAGCCTGCTCGGCCTTCGCGATCTTCGCTGAGGTAATCTCTGGAAAGCATTCAAGGTCTTCGCGAAAAATGGGGTAGGAGACCCCGTTCCTTTAGTTCGGTGCTGTGCAAAACACAAGCTCTTCAAAACGTGCCCTAAAACAAGTCCGGATTCCCTCCGATCGTCGCGAAATATGATGTGTTATTTTGGGATCTTACTCAAATGAATCCTGTTCGGATGACGCGGCAGGGTGAGGTACGTACAGTCGGGGACAAAAGTCTCCAGGACACGCGAGCTGCGACTGAAACGCATTGCTCTGCCATCTACCGGCGGGTCGCCTGGTTTCGAGATCAGACAAAAGCGCCTGCCAACATGTGCGCTTTCCCGCTCTTTCTACGCGTAGTCCTCTCCGGAGATTACGCTTACTGTACATGGCACCTATAAAGCAAGACGTCACGGCAGCTGAACTGAGCGATAAGCTGAACTGGTTATAAAGCAAGTTGTGCTGACACGGCGAAATGCGGCGCAATGCCCCAGGCGGTATCTCGAGTTTCGGAATGTGTAGCAGACGCTCGTCAGCCGCCAGCGCTATCTCCGAGGCGGTACCAAGCGCCCGATTCCGAGTTAGGCGCTGTGCCGCAGAAGAGCGGGAAAACACACATGTTTGCAAACAGAGTAGGACGCGCATGCGCTTTTGTGTTATCTCGAAACCAGGCGACCCGCCGGCAGATGGCAGAGCAATGCGTTTCAGCCGGAGCTCGCACGTCCTGGGGACTTTTGTCCCCGACTGTACAATGTGTGGTTCGATTGATAAGATTTGTTGAACTTTATGTTTTGAGTGGGGTATAGACATGTCTTTCGGCTATCTTGTGTGATAAAATATTTTCAACGGTTACCTCTGTAGATTGGCACGGCTAGGTGTTTGGCAGCGTGAACAAACTGCATAAAATGAAACATATACTTTAGTTACATTCGTTCTGCCGGAGATGGGCTCACCAAAATAGCGCTTTATTTCTTTGCATCGTTTCCCCGAGATAGAAGCAAGTTTTCTTAAATGCCCTGACAAGTTCTGTTCGCCATAAAACACACAAAAATACAATAAAACGCAGGACTTTATCCGGCAACGGTGTGAGGAAGTTTGCGTACGCAGGGTGCCACAGCCCACTGACGAGGAAATCCACAGCCCAACGCAACCGGATAGCATTGGTGTACACTCTCAAAACCAGAAACGCGTGCTGTAAATCGCCGAGTTCGAGACTGCCGCTTGAAAGGTCTATATATAAAAACATTTCTCACATAAGGAACTAAGAAAATGTCACAATGAAGGGTGCAAGTGCGGAAACCGAAGGGTTACATGATCAGCTTTATTTCCACGATAAGGTTAGTTTTCTTCTTTCTTTCTTTTTTTCAATCACCTTAAGTATTGTTTTGACATGGACACGTTTTAGCTCGTCAGATATCTGCCCAACTGCTCACTCTCTGATTCCGAAATCACTGAGTTTATCCTTTTGAAAAACTTCGAACACATTTGCTCGTTTTTGCAGGGATACTCACTGCTTGGTGGCCGCCTATAGATATTCTTTTTACGGTGTCATTGAACCACCGCGTTGCCTACTTTAAAAGACATTGTTTGTTCTTGTTGTCTCTTTATTAGGCAACGAGGCGTAAATCTATTAGTATTGACTTTCCTATTTTTTGGCCGTGTGTGTGTCGAGGGGGGGGGGGGTGTTTCCTAGATGGTGTTGGACTGTCACAGCGGCGGTAACAGTAAGACAAGTGTATAGCCATGAAAGGCAAACGGTCCTGGTGGAGGCGGTATAACTGCCGAAGCTGTGTCACTCCGTCAGGTGCCAAAGGTGACTCGTGATCGGAGACGTGCAGAAATCAACGGTCTTCGGAGCATCTTTGTCGAGGCAACGCACCTTTATTCCGTTCCCTGCAATCGGTGGGGGAAAAATGAGTCTCAAAAAGAGCCTAAAAAAACGGCATACTCTAAAGTGGAGTAGCTATAGTTTTTTCCGGTACAAAGGAAAATTCTTGGAGCTTCTACGGCGTGTGGCCTTAAAAGGATACTGAAACGAAAGTCTAGCGCCTGTTTTAGCGTCTAAATGTCAGTCACGTTCTCGCCACACCATGGAGACATCAGTCACCTGCTCTAAAAGACACTAATACAGTTAAAAGCAGCGGGCATTCAGCGGGTTCATTGTTTGTCAAGCAACGTTCCACCCCAAAGTCATGTTCATGCTCAAACAGGGTGCTATTTGTACTGGCACTTCCTTCGACGTATTTTTTCTGCTGCGTTTTCAGCCGTGCCAGCGGACGATTCTCTGCTTCTTAGGCGCCTTTCACCCACTTGCAACAGAGTAAGACCGAGAGAGACAAGACCGGTTTTCAACCCTTTTGAAACGACAAAGGACCGGATGCGTTGCTGCGGAGCAGGCCCTCCGCCGTCGCAAGAGGCTTAAAAAAACGTTTTTTTTTCTCTCCGTCCTACTGAGTTGCAAGTGTGTGAATGGTGCTTTATGCTGTTTTAGCAGCTTTTATAAGCACTCCTCATCCATCGCGCACGAAGATAATTGACTGCTTGCTAGCTGAAGCGCATCATAAGCGTGGGCTGGAGGGGAGGTGTGCTCATTGCCTGGTTCGTCATAGCAGACATGAAGCGATTATGTGGGTTTTCTTTGCTTCTCCGCATTGCGGCAGATACTCCGCCTGTGCGTGATCCGCATGGTGGCGCTAATGCAGTCCGTCAAGTCACTTTTGTCGTCTAGGGTAGGAAATAAAAGAAAAAGAAGCTGAAGTTGATTTGATATCAAACTTTACAAAGGTGAGCTCCAGATCTGTCAAGTTTTCGGCACCCGTGCGTACTCCCAACAAATGTATAAACCTGTAGCCTTGCTCGCATGAATATCTAAATTTTGTCGCATTAAGCTCGTCGCGCTGGGGCAGGCTCCGGCACATCATGAATCGATTGATGAACCTTCGCCCAGCTAAAACCACACACTTCTGCCCAGCCCTCTTTAATTTCAGTACAGAGAGACAAGTTATCGCCGGGTTCAGGACAAGTGTAGGGGGCGATGGGATCAAATCTGATGCAAACGTCATAGATCTGCTCAGCCAATCATCTACCTGAGCCGCGCCGCTGGTTGCTTTGACATAGACAGGCATCGTACAGGTATGTGGTTGTGTAGTCACTGCAGCATGGAGCACGCTATAAACTTCAGATTAAGTCTCAGACCGCACTGGATGTGTTACCTCTCCACAACGTCGAACCATGCTACCGAATCTCTGAGGCAGGTAGCCCTTTAGCTTTTAAGCGTTCACAAAGCCTAGTTAGTTTTACTACCTGATTCAATTCGCAAATTTCAATTATGGGGGTACCGCGGGGAGAGAATCGCGCTCCCTAACTCCTGGATGATCGGCTCTACAATAAAGATGCTCTCCTACAGCTTCCTGGTGTGAAACAATAAAGTAAGGCTCGATCTTTGCTCGTGCATAACGAAACTAAAATTTCTTCCGCGTCGCAGACCAGCCTCGTACTGCTGGTTTATGACGATCATCCAGATGATAGCCAGACAGCCATTTTGATAGGCGCCAGTGCGCCCCTATAGGTCGTGAAAGTTCTGAATACTAAGGTGAAAGATGAGGAAAATAGTAAAGGGCTTAATTTGTACGCGCACATCGTTTATAAGAATTACAATGTTCTTCCCCTGATAAAGGGCATTCGAAAGGAGAAATTCTATTCAACGCCACCGCTCTGCGCCAAGCTGTGAGCCCGGCCGGCAACCTAACCTTTCGGGTAAAATCTTCTCTTTTCTCCAGTCCGTTTTCAAAACCTGGAAAACAAATATCCTCGGATAGCTATTTAGACAAAAGTCAGTTTTGATGCGAGCTTTACTCTGAAAGTCGTTTTAATAACAGGGGTGCCGGTACATCCACGTTATTAGTTGAGACAGTTCAAAATTCCACGAAGGTGTCATATTCTTTTATAAAGACAGCACCATGTGACAGGTCGTCCCTCAGTCGAACAGGTCAATTCTCGTGTTTAGTTTCCGCGTGCTACGGTTCTCATGAGGGCTTGAGTTCATTCTCGTAGCGGAAGACCGTTGCAGGAAGTAAGATAAAGCTGAAGGGGATGAGGGATGGAAAATCGGACAGCAGTAGCATGCAACTGAGTGCTATCAATAACTTGGTTCCAGCACAAGCAACGACGCGGTAAAAGGTGCGCTGTTCTTGGAAGAAAGTTTGATACGATTCGATGACTCCGTCATCTATTTCCGCCTTCGATCACTGGATTTAATTGCTGCAGGCAATGAGCACACCTCCCCATTCAGCCACCCTAGCCTCATGGTGCCGGTGGTGGCATTGACTGGCGGCCATAGTTTAGTCCGTTTCTGCTCAGCGCGAGCTTAAGATGAGCTTCCACAACGCCTCTGCAACACACCACCAAGATTGCCGTTCTTCTCAGACGAAAAGTCTGGGACAGTTGTGAATCTGCACTGAGCCAGCGTTCATGTCGGTGAACTCACTTTTCGGCTGGCAACTTCATAAATGCGTAATAATATTTCCTACTAATGTTTGATACCTACACAGCAAAGCTTTAAAACAGCCGTAGCATCTTACCGGACTGATTAGAACTGTTCTTGCAAGTTGTACGTTTAAAAGTTCCGCTGTACCAACTTTGTGTCACACGATGGCCATGCAACTGATTACAAGGGTTGCCATCAAGCTCGAGCCGGTAGTTGAGAATTCACCGTAGACTCCCGAAACAAAACTTTGAGATAATATATCTAAAAAACTACACAAGGCATGCAAAGATGGCACGTAGAAATGTAGAAACACTTCTTTCACTAAAAACAGTCGTATCCCTAAAATTGAGAAAATATGCCAGAGTTACTCTTTAATATAACCTTTTGTTCATGACCCTCAAGACTCCAGAGTACTTCTTGTTATATGCAACACGCAACTGGTGATTGCGAAAAACCAACAAAATAATTTCATTGAAGTTACCGCTACCTAAATAAAAGCATCTTTCTTAGAATTTCATCCGACCAGTCAAGATATGGCGCAATTTTTTCGCGTCAGTAGAATGATTTTATACAACAAAATGTAATAATAAAAACTCTGTTAATTGAAAAAAGTCACTTAAATGCGCTCACCAAATAGCTTCCGGATGACTGCCTCCGGCATACTTCTGCAAAAAGCTGATAAGAAAGGTCGACCAGAGGTGAGGGAGGGTACGGCACCATTGAGAGCTTATCTAACGTAACATTATCTTTACTAGTCAATAAATAAAAGAGAAATAGATGAAATCTTTGAGGAACAAAAGTTTAGATTAGCTTAAAAATTATATTTTATCGAAGGAGCTGTAAAATAAAACTTAAAAAACTTAAAAAATACTAATCTCGCAAACGAAAAATGAATTAAACAATTGATGTGGGTCACAATACATTATTGTGGTCCAGACAATGCTACTAATGTTTCTGAAATATATATATTTTTTTATGAAAGTTCGCGAAGCAGGAGACTTGGCTAGTTTCTGATTTGATTAGACTGATTTGATTGATTTGATTCAATCAAATCAGTCAAATCTGAACTGATTTGCATTTGATTTGACTGATTTGAATTTAACAACCATATGTTGTCCCTGAGGGAGGTTCTTTAGTGCCGTACTTTGTGCACCTATTCGTGACGTGAGCTTTTTTTGCCAGATATTTCGACTCGGTGACACGTGTGGTTGGGGCCACGTAGGTTTTAAACACAATGGTGCGCTGGGAAGAAGATTAGCGCTTGAACTTAGGGCCAACTCGTGGTTGTTGGCGTGAACTTTCACTCCTTTCCCTTCCTCCGTGAACCTCGCGAGACGCAAAAAGTTTGTTTCGAAGACTGCAAGGTGCTGCTCGACAAAACGTGGGTTGTGTCGAATACGGGTGAAACGAACGCGGGAACACTTCAAGAAAACGACCCCTCGATGAAACGTTGGGGTCCACGAAACAATAGGCTGTTGAAACGTCGTTTGACGAAATGATTACAGTGAGGTCATTCCTGCGTGCGGGTTACTTCTGACGACCATCAAACAAACTGACGTGTCAAGTGCTGTGATGAATTTCTGCAATTATTTTATTGCGCACCATATTGTTTTTGCACTCATGCAACAGTTATTTTGCAACTAAAAGTATTGACAAGTAAACTCCCCATTTGTATTTTTTTTTGGGGGGGGGGGGTTATTTTGGGAGTCGCCATGGCTGCCACAACGACTGAACAAAACATTTTTTTTTACGTAACCTCGGCCCGCAAGTGAAGTAGCGCCATCTGGAGTAAGGAGCGAGAAGCTGAGAAATGCGGCGCAGGTGGTTGTTATGCGAAACCACCATGCATCAAGAGCATTAAATATACTTTTTTCACAAGAGCGCCTCCATCTTGGAATATCGTCACTTCCAGTATGGGCGAAAACATTGTTTTGCCGTCGTCACGCTAAAAGAATGCATTTAGGAAATAAACGTAACCATCACCCATTCTAGTTTTGTCTCCCCTCTATTTGTTTACTATATGCAGATTGAAATGTTTTAATATTTTTTCGTCGCCCATACCGGATGGCATATCCGGTATGGGCGACGAAAAATACTTGGCGGTCGGGGGCGAGAGTAAGCGAAGAAGTTCTATATTCAAATGGTGTTTAGTAGGGCTCACCACTTTGCTCGAAAGTTAAAGCGCCCCTCAGAAATATCTTAACTTTCCTTCGGTTGAAGCAAAATATAAGTATTGTAAAAAGTTTCAATATTGGTAAAAGAACGAATATATATACAGAAGGGTGGAAAGTTGGGCAATCTTTCAGCTTGGTCCAGACGCAGCTGCTACGAGCGCGGCGTGTGGCAGTGCGCTTAGACGCGTGTTGCAGGCCGCTGAAAGCCCGGACTCGCGCTTGAGCATCGGCTGCGTCTGGACCAAGCTGAAACGAAGTTAGTTGGTAGTTATTCATCTGGTTTTGAAAGCGACAAAAGACGAGGACAGAGTAAAACACAAACGACGGACGAGCTCACTCGCAACTGATAGGTTTTATTGGGACCTCAGAAAACACAAAAGCATCCCCCCCCCCCCAGATCGCTCATGCGCACTGCAGCTCCTTGTTGTCAAACTACACATCTTAAAACTGTAAAATCACGTCGTTTGTGTTTCTTACTTTGTCCTCGTCTTTTGTGCGCTTTCAAAACCAAGATGAATTTAATATATATATATATATATATATATATATATATATATATATATATATATAATATATATATATATATATATATATATATATATAAACGATTGAGAAATTCTGAAATACCGCACATAAAAACATTTCAAGACACAGGTTTTCCTGTTTTATGTCTCGAGAAAATCATCGCACAAATTAAACTACGATTGTCCAGAATATATTTACAACGTTCGACTACATAATATTCACTACTTGATGATTATGATGATTATAATAATAATAATAACAATATTAATGATAATATTAATAGTAATAATAAAAATAACATCTGCAGGATTCAATAGCTAGCAATGTTCTTCTCATTGATGATACTTGAATTCTGTCTATTGAGGAAATTTGAATTCTACTTATTTTCCCATCACTATTGCTCTCGGGAAGGGGATTCCAAGACAAGTAGTACAAAATAAATATACCGATCACAATATAACAAACAGACAAGTTATGACGCCCCACTAACCAACCGCACGCTGAAATGAGTCAGCCAGCGTGTAGCACTATATTTTACGAATTCACCCTTTTTTTCAAAAATAAAAAATGAAAAAGAAAAAAAGCTTCGACTCTTACCATTCGATATTTGACCATCATAAACGGCGGTCCACAAACCGTAGGAAAAGTTCGGTGCCAGCAGCGACTTCATCACGGCCACATATCTGCGTGATAAGGTCAAAACATTTACTAAAAATAATATAAGTAATATATTTAAACCCTGCATTCGTGGAGAAAATATATTACTATTAATTTTCACCGGAGCGTAAGCGTTAGAACGCGCGGCGCCGTCTGTAGTTACGGCTCCCGTAGAGCTCCCGAAACTACTGAGCTCAGCCTGATGCGGTGCAAGGAATATTGCATCTCCTGCCGAAGTGCTGAGCGCTTCTATACGGCCGCCGATCTTCGTGGGAGTCCTCCCGTCAACGCTACACAGTCAGTGTTTCCCAGGCTGTAGGTCGAGACCTCAAGATCCGCGGTCCCTACGCTTAGCGGCGCGTCACACTGCTCAAAACATCGAACAGTGGACAGTCCGCAAACATCAGAGTCTCTTAGGGAAATGTCTTTGTATATCCGATATGGTACGATGGGGCCTCCGGTACAAATTGTGCATGCGCCACCGCAGAAGACACTCGCATGGGCAGTTCTTACCGGACGGCTTACCGTACCGTATCGGATGCGTAAAATCGGTTCCCTAAACCTCCCTACCGCCTGAGGCGTGTCTCTATCTCGTGGGAATGCTCCCGCCACATTGGCCGTAAAAAGACCGTCTGCGGAAATGTTCCGGGCACGACCGTCTCCGAATCGATTGCATCTATTTGAGAAGTGATTTTCGCTCTTTCAATTCGGAACGAAATGCCGGCTTGCCTGTCTCTGTCCCACTCCTTGATTGAGCTCAAGGCTCCTTTGTCCCACACAATGTCCATTTCTCCTGCACATGACCTAGAACACAACGTAAAATAGAGTAAAAGGGACATAAATCAGTCACTCAATTAATCAATCAGTCAAAGGGTATTTATTTTATAATGTCGGGCATCACCAGAAACTGATGTAAGCTCTAGCCTGTCGGTTACGATTTCGTCATTGTTTAACGCGTTCAGAGTTCGCCTGCCTAATATGGGCCGTGTAATTGTCCATATGTTCTCACCACTTTCCTGATATTTAGTAGATCTCATGAAACTCCGATATTACTCAAGTAGCAGCGTGACATAAATTTAGCATTGTCTATTTGATTTGTAAGAATACAACTAACGGAAACCACCCAGAGCCGAGAAACTTTGCGAACTGAACTCTTCATTTGTGTCCGGATTCAACGTGAAAAAAATCAAGCATTTCTATATTTCGGTCTACATGTTGTGTATAGTTTATAGCGTACAGTGATAAGCCAAATTTGTTTTTGGAATGTGCGTATACAAACAGGACACTAGACTCGGGACTCCAACGAAAAAGGAAACAATTCTCGTGATCGTCATTATCTTGCTCCAAGCAAAATGTGGAAGAGCGTGGATGTCGTGTTCGCGCTGTCTCGCAGAATGTACACTAGGATTCTCATTTTTGAAGGTAGTAATATGAATATATATGTTTCTATTATAACGATTGCGGTAAACGTCCTCAGTTACAGAAGTGTTGCAGACCTTTCGCTGGTTATGCGGCGCGTTTGTACATATTTCTGTGTTTCTTAGGCCATTAAAATATCCATTAGCCAGGACGAATGTTGTTGCATTATATATGTATATTACTTTCTAGTTGTTTTGTCTCTAATTTACTGACAAGTCATTTCCATGTTTGATTTGGCAAATGACCCCCGCAAGTGGCCTCAGAATATTTGCACGCTTTTTGTTCTGTTTTCAGAGAAATATGCATTTGTTTAAAAGTATCTTTTTTGTATTTTTTATGAGAGTATGCCGTTACAAACTGCGAGGGGCAGCGGCCCAGACAGGCAGAAATGCTTTTTGCCTCGGCCTCCTGACTGGCGCAGACTCGAAAGAAACGAAATTAACTTCAAATTTCAAAAGTGGTTTGAAAAGTGTCGTCTCTTGTTTATTACGTCTGTATTTTTACACTTGCGCGGATCAATTTCCTTGGTGTTAACACTATCTAGTATATCCACAGAGTTCCAAAAAGGGTTTTATTGGCAATAGGCTTTCTGTCACGCGCTCCCTCAAACAATAAAGAGAAACAATCGCGGCCGATAAGCCGACGCCCAAACCCGTTGCGCCGTGTTCACTCGCGCTATCTGCAAAAACAGATCCGCTGTACGGCTCTGGCATAGAAGCCTGAACAGACGAGCAGAATTGCGTGTTCATCCTCGGCGGGTGCCCGTAGGGCGGGCTTCCCTGCGCGGCCCTGGATTCTTTGCTCGTCACGTGACTGAATATGGGAAATCGCGGCGCGCGCGCGTTTCTAGTATGTTTGTGCGTGTGCGTGCGTGCGTGCGTGCGTGCTTAGTGCATGCATGCGGTGCGTGCTTGCGCCCGACCACGCGCTCTGAAAGCGTGTTTTTTCGGAAGCCCTGAAAAGCTGACCCCTTCCCCCGCCCCCTTGGAAAAAACCTACATCCGCCCCTGGTCGCAGCTGTTGCGGCGACTGTATACTGTGAATTCACACAGGACTCATCATTTGTTTTGCTAGTACAGATGTTTTTCGTTGATTTTGAGCTGTCGTTTACTTTTGTAAGGGTGGTGGAACACTTACTTGTTAAAGTCGAGCACACTGCAGACGAATATTCGGAACCTCTTATCGGGAGTCTGTGAAGAAACGTGGAGTATGACAAGACGTGACTTTGTCAGCAGAGATGCAACGGACAAGTTCCGAGATGAGGGCTGTGTATGCGGGAGCCACCTATACACTAAAATATTTTACACCCTTAAGGATGCCAAAAGGGGGTTTTAAAGACTTACACCCATAAACCCTTCCATCTCCTTCATTTCTACTGGTGCTCCCTAAATAAAAAATTAAGGTGCTGCTGCAAAGAATACCTTATATTTTTTTGAAAGGCCTGAACGCGTGTGGGAACGGTACTAAAATAAAGGAGAACACCCATTTTTGAAGGGTGTTGAGTGCACTAATACCCGTTTCCAGCAGCTTGTTTCCATGACTACGCACGTTAGATCGATCTCATTACGCATTCCGCGCATGCGTGACGCAGCCATACTTGTTGTTCTTAAGAGGCAGGCGCCAGTGCAGGAGACACTTCGTGCCGCCTCGTACTCTGCTCGCGCGAACCTCATCATCGGGGCTGTCGCGCATGCAGAAAGACTACAGCTCCTGCGATGCATGAACGTAGCGGTGGCATAATGAAACTGGTTGTGAGATCGTTGCATTATTACTGCATATACTACTACAAACGCGTCTTATTTAAAGAGACATTCGTAGTTGAATATGTTATCCCCTACGTAAAACCTCGTAAAACTCTATGTAAAACCCCGCAATTATACTAGTGTAATTGCGGGGTCGGTCTCCCGCAGATGATGGTATTGGAATTTTCTAGTATATAAAGTATATAAGGCAGTGGAGCGATGAACAGGGTAGTAGACGTTGTATTCCACGAAAAAAAACATATCCCTAAAGTGTTACCACCATCCTTTTTCACTGTGTTAACTAGCGTCATAAGGGCGTTGCCATAACATGTTGTAATAATATTCGTAAGGCGGCGGCCGCCTATCTTGAATGCTAGCTAATAATAGACATTTTTGTAGCGTGCTTTTAGCAAATATTCCACATATTAGCACGGCCTTAACTTACCCATCGTCATAATTATCATCGACATCCTTTCCACCAGGGGTGATAATGCTTGTTAGATGTAGCACACATGTATTTGCACTAATAAATACTTGACCTCAAATATTTATATAGCCTTATATACTAGAAATCAAAATTAAACAGTGGCTAGGTGATGCAGCAACGCCCTATTCCAAGGGCTCAGCAGAATTATGATTGTGGTCACTGCATGACACTTTTGATCTTTCACGTATTTTGTATAGACGTCTAGTTTACAATATGCTGTTTCTGTAAAAGGTTTCCCAACGCTGTTATCTATTCTCACGTGATACTAAGTAGAATTTCATTCCACGTTCACCGACAATAAAATTGGTTTGCGGCTTTTCGTTTTACTCTTGCAACTTCGAATGTGTCCCTTCATTGACATGAAGCCAGTTTATATTTGAAAAATCACATTACTCAGACGTGGACTTCGGTATACTCTTGAACAGTTAAAAAACGTACTCGTGATAACTTTTAATCATAATTTTTTTTCACTTCGTGCACGTGCACACACCTCCTAAGGCCAATAAAACATGAATTGATTGGTTGATCGATTAATCCGATTCATACATGCGAAAAATCACTTCATTGATCATAGCTGGCCTACCAATTGTGAGAAACTGCGCTTTATAATTCTTCATACGAATAACAATTCTACCTGAAAGATCTTGCACTTGAGTACAGGGCACTCGGCTTCTTCGACAGGAAGGCCAATGTCGACTAAACTGTCTCTGGCAGCCGATTCGACAAACTCCACACCGACGACGCGATGACCCTTGTCGTAGAACCTGTAACGACAGTTGTTAATTAAGTTACATATGTAAGTATCATTTCTTTCTTGTATAAGCTTTAGCTGCGCCAAAATTATGACCATAATGAGATAGCGCACAGCCGTTTGCGAATAACGCAACAAGATCATTGCAGTTTTTTCGACCGCAGCTCTTAGGCGCCCTTTTCTGGGTTGAGCGGCGTCGGCGTCGGCATAACCAGGCCTAATTTAGCGGGAAAATTGACGTCACATGAGCTCAACATCAATTCAATTCTCCGCTAAATTTAGGGGGAAATAACGTCAAATCGCTTGGTGTCACGTAACCTATAAACAAATTCAGTTTCTCCGCTAGATTTAGCGGGAAAATTGACGTCACGTGCAGAGAACGAGGGGAAGGTATGGAGGAGTAGGGGAGAGGCGGTGGAGGAGGAGATAGGAGGAGGCAGATTAGGGGAGAGGAGGCGAAGAAGAGGAGGGGGCAGGAGGAAAGTAGGAGCAGAGAAGGAGGGGAGGAAAGGAGGAGAGTAGGAGAGGGTACAGAGGAGGGGCACACATGATCCCCTCCGCACCCTCCCTCCTCCTCATGGGCTGCACTCTCATTTCGCGTTACAGAGATTTGTAAACATCTTTATTTTTTATTGTTAAGAACATGACGTGTATTTCCTTACGAAAATGTCGCAAATGACCCTGATATATTCAATATATGGCCATATATGATAATATGAGGAGTCAAAAATGGACATATAACGCCGTCTATGGGAGCAGATACGGCCAAATATCGCCATATAAGTGGGCAAATACTGCGATATATCACCATATACGCGTGCAGATATGGCCAAATGTCGCTGTAGAAAGTTCAAATACTGCTTACATAGGCCCTTCACGACATATATGGCTAAAAATACATCCCCTGATAGGGATATTCGGGCCCGTTTCGGTCGTGCAAACAAAAAGTTATATGTACTCGCGAAGACACTAATTGATTTATATATATTGCATGAGTCATGTAATTTGTTAACTACTGTTAACATCCCTGAAGTGAAGTTAATCCAGAAATTTAGAACAATTAATGAATTGCTCATTTTGAGGATTGAAAGACTAATGGACTTTGGTTGTAGGTTAGACGTGTAACAATATGACGAAGTGCATAAAATCGGAAAGCGAGTTAATCAAATAATGGATTTTAGATCGCAGATTTTAGGTGCCAGTTTCCGCGTTAAGCGGTGTCGGCGTCGCCGTCGGCATCGGTGTAACCGCCCCGCTAAATTTAGCGGGAAATTGAATCGGTGCTTATGTCACGTGACGTCAATTGTCCCGCTAAATCTAGCAGTGAAACTTATTGTGTTCATGTTTCCTTGCTAAATTGAGCGGGGAAACACGAACCGTTAGCTTACTGAAGATGCAAGACGCTACTTCGTCGTCCCGAATCTTCTTCCCTTCGAACGGCTGCGAAGCCGTTGCTCCTGGAGTACCCTACGCAGCATCTTTCAAAAACCGATCGCGCAGCATAGCAACCTTCCGTTTGCGAGCGTCGGCGATTCATCGTGTGTTGATGATCGGAAGATGTGCTGTCCGTGGTGTCTTTTATGTGTAACTCTTTCGTTAAAACAATTGAAGTCTAAAAGCGCGAACTTAACAGTGTACACATAATTTTAAATTTATCGGTAAATATATATATATATATATATATATATATATATATATATATATATACAACGGGCATGGTGGCGGGTGGCCGAAGGCGTGGGGTATAACTGAGAGAAGCAAAACCCTTGATGGAAACAGCAACAACGGGTGGTTTATTCTTCGACGTTTCGGCCGGAGTCCGGCCTTCGTCAGGAAGGCCGGACTCCGGCCGAAACGTCGAAGAATAAACCACCCGTTGTTGCTGTTTCCATCAAGGGTTTTGCTTTTCCTCTTAGTATATATATATATATATATATATATGCAGGTGGAATACTGATTTTTTTATTCTCCCTGCGTTTCGTGATAACACGCTCCACGGCCACCTTCTCGTGGATACACGTTTCATGGACACACGTTTTGTCGACATTAACTTTTCATCAACATTCGTTATGCGAATGTCGATAATCCGGCTTTCCCTGGGAATTAAGTTGAGCGAAATCAGGAGTGGCATAAAGCGCAGCTCATGTAAAAATTAATAAAAGTTGGTACATGCTCAATATCCAATTGGTATGTTTCCTATACAAAAGTCACTTTTGGTAGTTATTTGTAAAAAACAACAATATTTATAAAGTTTGCCTGATTTGATTGGGACATATCAGGTCTGATATGGGAGGCAGATATGAATATATAAAAGTTTGGCATATCTGGCTAGATATGCCTTATATAAACTGATATGCTTGATATGGCTATATATGCCCAATTTCGTTATATAACCATATTTTTTATAAGTCCAGATATGCCATTTTCGTAAGGGACACATCTTACAGCCATCATCATGGCTGTAAGATGTGTCAGGCAACACAAGCTTGCATATGCAAGCTTGTGTTGTCTGACACATCCCATCTAGGCTCAACTCCCGAATAATGAGAAAATGAACATATGTCTGCTCTATGCAAAGAACTAGCGAATGCCGGGATGATGCATCCAACCCATCCCAATTGGGGAGAAAATCAAACCGTGGTGCCCCAAGTGGATAACTTTAGGACTACATGGATGGGGACAACAAATAACAATGACTCAGCACTCGGCTGACGTAACTGAACGCCGCGTCAGCGTTCACCTGGAGTGCGTGTTCTCCGGTCGTCAGAGGGGGAAAAGGGACTCTTTTGTTACCACTGCGGAGTTCACAGTATGCACAAGTTGCACATTGCATTATTATTTTTTTCTTCTACCCTTAGGCACTTCCAAGGCCGTTGGACGGCCAAAAAATGCTGTCTCTAGTCAGTTCGGCACAACTGACACGGTTGGACCAGGCATACGAAGCATTGCATCAGACACCAGTGTGGTGAGTTCTCTTGCCACACCCATTCAACTCTGTTACTGACTCCCAGTGTACATTGTACTTGACATTAAACTCAAGTTGCAAACATTTGCTTTTCTTATGCCCAGGACCACTTCACCACTGAGGACGAGTGTCCTTGCAGATCAACTCCCGTACCACTTGATTGGGGTTAAGTGTCAGCAATGTGCTGGATAGGCATTGCGACGCAAGCAAGAACGGGGATCCGGAAGACATGACAGATGACACACGGGACATGGAGGACAGGACGGAAACTGTTGTGAGGGAGGCGTCACACGCGCCTGCTGAAGCTGAGAGCAGCACTGACTTAAGTGAGCAGTAGCTCTCCATACTAACGGCCATGCTCGCCACACCATTGCCTGACCTTTGAAAACATTCTTAGGGCCGGTTGCACCAACGCCGCTTAGCGAAAAGCGGAGCTTAGCCAGGAACCTAAGCTAAGTTTCGGTTTCGTTCGGTTGCACCAAAATCGCTTATCGCTAAACCTAGCACTAAACTACGCTTATCTTGAGCGCTCAACATTGGGCGCTTTGCTTTTGCTTGTTCCTTAATCCTGGATTATAAACATGGCGGCTGGTTTGTGGCGGTCGACGCGGTGGACGAAATTGGTTGTACAAAGTGTTTTAGGCCACAACAGCGTGAGAGTGTCGACAGAATGGCCTTCGATTGTGACAAGGATGCAAAATATCGTCTCGTGAAATGTTTATCGATCCCTGTTTTGAAGCTGGCTCTCCGCTCTCAGTGCGTGTTAGCCCTAACCGGGATACGCACGGAGCTGTGGGGCTCACGTCTGTCTTCCCGTTGGTTTTTCTGTCAACGAGCTTGTTCGTATGTACTTACTGATTTTCGCATAACTGTAACGTATTGCTGTTTAACACCTTGTTAATTTCTGCTTGCAAAGCATATCCTTTAATCAGATCGGTGCGTTGAATAGTAGCTGTACAGATCCGGGAGCAGAAGTTTGCGGAGCACTGGAGCGCGTGCCAAATGCATCGCTGCGCGTCCGACGGCGCGCCGCCGCATTAAGGAGCCGCGCTTTGTGCAATCGCGCCTTTCGTGCTCGCTATCATGTCTCTTTCGCTCGTTTCTTTCCGACGCACGCCTGATAACAGGAGTCGGCGCCAGGGGCGCGAGTTATCTGTCTGGCTGGCAGTCATCTGCGCGTCTGCTTCAGCCGCCTCAGCCGCCGCGCTTTGTGACGGAGCTCGCGGGTGGGGTAACCAGGCGCTTTGTCACTCAAGCGCGGCTGCTGGGGCAGCTGAAGAGGACGCGAGGCATGACAGCCAGCGAAACGGCAACTTGCGCCCCTGGCGCTGACTCCGGTTATCAGGAGTGAGTCGGAGAAAGACGAGCGAGAGACATGACTGCCAGCATGAAGGGCGCGCATGCGCAAAGCGTGGCTTTTAATGCGGCGACGCTCCGTTGCAGGCGCGGCGATGCATTTCCGCACTGCGTTGCCGCGCTCCGCAAACTTTAGCTCCGACTGTGCATGATCTCGGCCATCAGCTGATTGTCGACACTCCTGCCGTTTGCATCAGATTGCGGTGCATTTAAATACTCAAAACTGCGAAAATTAAATTTCTTATTTTTGAGACAACCTTCAGTGAATTTTCCTTGTCTCGCGAGTAGAATCTTCACTTCAGAAATCTGTGTTCTATAACCGCAACTTTTCTGGTGATCGTGCTTTTTAGAAATGTTTTGCTTTATATCTTTTATTCGTGGCGACGGCAAATTGTAACGACTATAATGCGAGATTCGTTCAGCGCTGTATTGGGGCAGGCTGGGGCAGGTGATGCGAAGAGACGACCGTTCTCGTCGGCACGATGTGATGTACTAGTGGGAGTTTTCATACTTTGAAGTCTGCCGCCGTCTATTTGTATAAACTCAAGATCTGCCTATTATCACTCGCGAACAAGCTTCTGGTTCTCTATCAGCAGGAATAATAAAAAATGGTTCTGGGCGACCTTTGCGTGTTCAATAATTGACAGTTTGTATGATCATCAAGGGATCTACCAGTAGTGTCGCTTTGATGTATTGATAGTTATACCTTCTTTCCTTGTCACTAAAGCAAAATATACGTAGTTCCATTACCAAAGGGTTTGACACAATCAGTTCAACGACGGTACAGCGCAGTTCTGTCACCTTGCTGATAGCAACGAGTACGGTCGATGCAAGCTCTCGACGACTTCAATTCGACGATTTCCGGGCATTTTCGCAGCTGCCGTGGCGAGTTCGTCACTGTTTTGAACTTCATCGGTCTCAGGCATGACTTGATTTCAGTAGTCATCTTACCTGCCTACTTATTCTCGATGATGTTTTGTCTTCAGCGATGTAGCGAGTAGAGAGTCCTTCTCGCGTTCGGTGAGATTTGGGGCCCCCGATGGCGCTGTTATCTCAAAATGTGAGCACGAAAACTACTGTCACTGTCAAAATATTCTGTTATCAACCGATATTAAACACAGAATCACAGATGTAAAGAGCATTCGTGTTTATTTAAAGCTTTGACTCAGTTTTTGAAAGTTAAACTAAAAAATGATTGAGTGTGGAGAACTTTAATTCGTTACTAACCGAAGAAATACAGCGAAAAGCAGACGCCAACAACGGCTACGGCAGATTTTTTTCTTTTCTTTTTTACATCACGTGATTCCTTTCCGCCAATCGTATTCATCCCTGTGAGCGTTCCCCAGTTCGCTCTGTTTGTCCCTACATTCCCTAGGCAAATCCAGCGTTTAGCTAGGGCGCGTCTCTGAAGCCAGGTTAACGTTGGTGCAACTGGAATTTAAACCCGTGCTTATCCGAGCTCGGCCTAGGGCGTAAAGCCGACTTAGGAAAGAGCCGCTTTGGGTTAAGGTAAGCGATGTTGGTGCAACCGGCCCTTAGAATTGATTGATTAACATATTAATTGTTTGTTATACATTTGTGTGTTATGAGAGATTTTTGACCAACTTGTTTTCGTGCATAAGAAACAAAGCATCGAACTAAAGGTAATGTTGTACAGACAAATATGAGAAGCCCTTCACTTCTTTCGCTTTGCACCATTATCAAACAACCCCCGCCAATACTTACAACCCGGCTGCCTGTCTTCGCGTGTGGTGGTTCACACATTTCCCGAGTTCATTCCCTAGTTGTCATAGCCCAAAACTTTTTTGAGGATTCATGTAGCAAAGACAGGAAGGCATATTTTTAGCATTTTCTGCGTGCCCACCCAGGCAGCACAGACACGTTGAAAAAACGTCGAAAGAAGGTGATGACGTCAGGAACCACATGTCGAAAGAACGTCGAAAGTCTAAACGTCAGGTCCCTTCGACGTAATATGGAAAGGCTAATGTCTGGAAAAAAGGGTGGATTTTACGTCGACATAACGTCCCACTTAACGACCTTAGAACGTCGAGTGCACGGCTGAATTGGACGGTAAGTCAAGTGATAATGTTATATCGACGTTGACACAATGTCCCATTTAACGACCATAAAACGTCGAGTATACGTCTAAACTGAACGGGATGTCAATTTAAAACGTCATTAACGATAAAATAACGTCCCATTTAACGACATAAAATGTCGAGCGCAGGTCTGTGTAAACGTCATGCCAACGTTGAAATAATGTACCATTTAACGACCATAAAACGTGGAGACTACATCTAGACTGAACGGGATGTCAATTGATAACTGTCTCGACATGGATCACCGTGGAACGATGGAGACTACCGGATCTGGCTTCGTTGCTCGAAGGTATGTTCGCGAAAGCATGTAAATTTGGGCGGAATAGCACATTTGCTAAATCCCCTAAGCGCCCCGGCCCGCTATCAAGGAATCATGGGAACATTGATCCTTCAGCTTCCTAGTGATTGGCAATTTCGTTAGACAGCTTTGGAGTTAAATTCGGAGTCACCCTAAACAAGCGTCCTATAGTGCCCAAGGACCGGTCATGTCACTCTTAAGGTTGCTCGTCAATGACAATGTTTTCGATACTGTGCATGCTGTCCACCCTTCAAACTGGCTTAGCTGCAGAAATCTCTTACATTATTGTTATTCTTTTACAGCTTCAAAGGCGTTGAAATTAAGTTAGAAACGCTAAAGATGCGTTTCTAACCGCTGACTCAGAGCTAAACCCTGTTTTTTGTTGTTGTGAATTCTCGGCTTTTTAAGCGATTCCTGCTAAAACAACATTCACGAGAATGATAATATTGTAAGAGATTTCAGCAGTTAAGCCAGGTTGAAATGTGGATTGCATGCACAGTACAAAAAATGCTGACATTGACGAGAAATTTTAAAAGTGATGTGACAGCACCATGGGCTCTATAAGGCGCTTGTATAGGGTGATCAAGGTGTTCGCTCAGACATTGTTGGGACGTCTCGCGCGTAACGTTAAAGAACCTCCTGAAAAAACGTAGAACTGACGTCGAATAATGTCGATGACGTCAAGGTGTTGCCTCAGGCCACTGTTGGTACGTCCCGTGCTCCACGTTCATAGAACTTCCCGGAGAAAACGTAGAACTGTCTTCTATTATTTCCAATGACGTCAAGGTGTTGCTCAGACATTGTTTGGACGTCTCGCACTAAACGTTACAAGAACCTCCCGAAAAAAACGTAAAAATGACGTCGAATATTGTCGATGACATCAAGGTGTCGCACAGGACATTGTTGGGACGTCTCGTGCTCCACGTTCGAAGAACTTCCCGGAGAAAATGTAGACCTGACGTCTATTATTGCCAATGACGTCAAGGTGTTGCTCAGACATTATTGGGACGTCTCGCGCTCAACGTTCGAAAAACCTCCTGGAAAAACGCAAGGAACTGACGTCGAATAATGTCGATGACGTCAAGGTGTTGCTCAGGACATTTTTATGACGTCTCGTGCTCGACGTTCAAAGAACTTCTCATACAAGACGTCGAACAGACGTCGATTACTGTTGGAGACGTCAAGGTGAAGCTTATGACGTTGTCACTACGTCGCGTGTTGGACGTTGTTGAACCCCTCATGAGGACGTACCAATGCCGTCGATAAAAGTTTGTTAAGGACATCGACGTCGCCCAACGTCGAGGACCTTATTTCGACGTCATCTCGACGTCTCGTGCTGCCTGGGCAGTTTGTTGCTTTTTTGTGCGTTCGTTTTTTTTTAGGAAATGTGTCAAGTGAACCGAATATGGCCAGGCTCTCTTGCTTTGCCTCTTGCGGTGCATATGTTTATGCATACACTTGAAATTTCTCACAACTTTACACACTCACTTCAGGCAGCCTTTTTAGATCTGTGTTACAATTATTTCCTTTACAAGCCGATATTAAAATGTCCTGCCGGCCGTCTCCACGGGATCACAGTGAAGGCTGTTGATCGAGTGTGCACTCTGAAAGGTAGTGGATGCATGACGAAGCGCATCTCTTCTCATTCCTGCAGGTATCCCCCAATGTCAAGAAATCCCCCAGGGCCCATGTACAAGCTGGAGTTGTGGGATGAAGGGTTTGTGTTGCTTTATTGAGCAGCTTTTCT
The DNA here is from genome assembly GCA_037355805.1 of Ixodes ricinus. Lineage (NCBI taxonomy): Eukaryota > Metazoa > Arthropoda > Arachnida > Ixodida > Ixodidae > Ixodes > Ixodes ricinus. Next base: position 43,515 of record JAZHYW010064159.1, read on the forward strand.
TACAATGTTGCATACTTTGCAATTCCCCACTCCTTTTTCGCAAATTTTCTTTTTTTATTTAGAAAAACATACCCCCCCCCCCCAAGAAACTACAACAAAAACTTCCCCAGTGTGCTAGTGATGACTAGTGAGCGCTATAAAAGCCAGACAGGCTAAGATTCTGAGGCTTTTCTAGAACCATTTGAGGTCATACACAAAATATGTTTCCTTGGAGAATAAATACTACCTGAAGTATCAACTTGCAACCTTTTTATTCAACATGTTAAAACACACAAATGCTTCAAAACAATAGCCCACTGGTGTAAGGTGTGCCTCACTATTTGATATTCCATTGAATCCCATGCAAAAATCAATGCACTGGTTTATAGAACTGTTCCATGCTTGGACACCTTGTATCTAGCTTGGAATAGTTGATAAGCCAGTACTTTTTGCCTGGATTGGTGGAGGTGGACGAGGTCAACTCCAATCTGGGCAGCTGCTGCAACACTCAACACAGCGACATCTCTGGGGGAATTTTAAACCCCATCGTCTTCCATAGTGCATATTGCAATGGAGTGATTGAGCTCCACAATAGGGAGGCCCACAAGTAGGGCCTACAGGGCAGAATATTTGAAGCCACAGTATTGTTCTTATCGGTAAGCTTTCCTAATGACTTCCACTACATAGGCAAGCAGGATCTTCCTGTTGTGCCTTCCGAGGCGGCGCCAAACCCACCCTGCAAACTGGCAATATTCAACATATACCTGTACCTCCTCTTGAAGGAGTAGAGAATCCAGATTGAACTCGGGATTATGAACTACTATGGCAGACTGTCGTGCTACAAGAGAGAAATGAAGCAGAAGAAGAAAACGTCGAGGAAGCAGGTCGGAGGAGAAGGGGGCGAAAGAGAGGAAGAAAGGTTTTTGTTCGGCCGTAACCCGTCCACGTGGAAGCACACCCGGCGACGTCCCGAGGGTGCTCCTGTCGGGTGAAACAACTTCGGCGGTGTACAACCAGAGCATCAACATCCTGCATGAACAAGGCGTTTGGCAGCGACCCGAAGTAGCCGCTGGTGGGAACGAGCAATGACTTCGGCGGTGTCCCGGAGCAGAGCATCCCAGACCAGCACCAAGGAACGAACAACGACTTTGGTGTTGTCCCGGAGCAAAACACCCCAGACCATCACCAAGGAACACAAGGAACACCACTCACCAACAACCAAGCTCGGCTGGAAACCAGACTGAACCAAGACCCCCCAGCCACACGAGGACGGACTGAAAGTGCGACCGCTTCTGACTTGTACATTTGTATATAACTTAGTGGACTTATATAACTTATTATTTTTCTTCCTTTTTTTAAATATATATATCTTGATCAGAGCTCACGGTGTGACTGAATTCCTCCTTGGGCGGTTTGACCTGAACCTATAACTTCACACAGACACAGCAACAGGTGGGCCGTGATGTTGACGCTCCCAACACCCACATAGCAGGTGCACTACCAAGCACTATGTAATGTGGAAGAACATGTCAGCTGCCTCACCGCATGCTCTGACCACCGGTGCACTTGCTGTGTGGGTGCTGGGTAAATGAATGAAAAGGCCACAACCCGCCTGTTATTGCTAACTGTTTCCACCAAAGCACAGTGTAATCATTATTCATTTGTAGTCGGCCACAATAAAGTATATGAGGTTGGCATACAATGTTTTGCGTCAAGATCATATCTGCCCCGGAAGAATAAACATTTTGTACAATAACAAAATGCGCACAATGTGAACTCTTCACTGCACTGACCAACTACAACCTCGGGCGACCTCTTTCGAATTAGAGGCCAATTTCTACACCAAAATCTGATGGCCGTTTGCCTCATTCCGAACTCAAACGTGGCCTCTCTGTAGAGATGGGGCTGCGCAAAATGATGCAGATGGAAACTGGCCAATGTGTTCGTGTTTCAATTATCTGACACAATGTTGTGTTTGAACGCCTTACTAGCGGGTTTCCCTGTTCCCGACGACCTCCCTGTCCCAGAGCTCGATTGCCCTGCTGCGATACGAGATTTGAAGGACGACGGAGTTGAGAATCGCCCCGAAAAAGTCATTGTGTCGGGTGATATGTACTGCCGGCTTCGGTGGCGACCTCCCCCAGCTCCATGCAGCATGCAGCAGTGGCCATAACTGCAGCTTGCAGCGCCAAATTTCGCATGAGTCAATAGCAGCACTACACGCAAACGTTTCCGTTTTTTCCTCCTGACGAACTGACTCAACAACAGAGACAGTCAGTGGCCGCTTATAATCATGCGAGGCCTCGAAAACGAGGTAGCTGCTACGCTATATTTTGTCCCGTCAAGAAAAGAATCGCATGTTAATTACCAGTCCGTATCGTCGAAGGGCGGTGAACTGTCGGGCGGCAGCGACGGTGCTTCGACTTCGTCTCTACCATCAAGTTGGTCGCTGGCAGCCGTCCTCTGAGGAGTGTCCGCGTAGGGTCGAAGCCCGAGCTCTTCGCAGCGATCCACAAGCTGACGCTTGAGCTCCGGGTTTATCGGTTTCTCTGCCATTGTGGTGACAGCACGTGTGTGCACGCATGTGCCACCACAACACGCGAGTCGCACCGGAAGTCGCGTCGGCCAAGTAGCCAAGCCAATCCAGTAAAAAAAAAAGGGGGAGTGGCCAGCGAATTCGGACCGCACACTTCTTGGGTACAAAAGCTATCGTCATCATCCCACAGGCCCCACAGGGGTACAATCTCGGTTTCTGGCCGCAAATCGAAAATTCAAAATGTAACATAAATATTCGACAAAAAAAAAAAGAAGCCTTTTAGTTGAACATTGTTTTTGTGACCAGTCTGTCCTAATTAGGTAGGGAAAAAAATTGGTTCTGGGCTCAGTGTTTTTTTTTAAACATTCCCTCTCCTACAGTATTTGTACGCCGCCATCTTGTCTGGGCCTTTGGGCACCGTTGAAGTAATGAATAGCTTGTAAAAAGGTAATAACGGTCAGACAAAGGTTGTAATGGCTGCAGAATGGAAAGGCGAGAACCGCAATCCAGGCGGTGCTACCTACCTCAAAAACTGTTTTCCTGGTGCGTGCGGCCGTTCCGCGAAATCGCTATTCAAAAAGGCGATCAGGTGCCAGCAGCTTTCGCTGGCCTCTGCGATTTATGCCTGAGCCGTGGTCTCACGTGATAGAGAAAGTGCAGAGAAATGAGCCCTTACCATTTTAGCTCTGGAGCCTTTCCAGACATTGGAATGTAGACCTGAGCATCCTGTTTCCCCGCTAGAATAACGTCCTCATGCTTCACCAGGAGCCTGCGTGAAGAGAAAGAGGCTGCACCCTCGGGAGGTTTTTGAGATCGCCTAAACATGGCGGTATCTCACTGTACTGGCTCTATGCATCCTAGAAATCCATAAATCATGACAATAGGCGGCTGATTTCCCGTATTAAAAACCAAACAATCAAAGATCGCAACACACCGAGGTCATCTCAGCTGATGGGAGAAGCATGTTAAAAAACCAGGGCCATTGTCAGCCAATAGCAAGCGAAGTATCCTCGCGTCTCTGACCGGTGGACCAGTGGAGTGATATCTCGAATGCGCGTGGCTCGTCGCCCAGACAGCCCGAACACCCAGACTACGGCGAGATTTTTTAGTCGCTCGTACTGTGGCATCCGCGTCCTAGGGGTGATAAAAAAAAATCGTGAACTCGCGGATGATGACGGATCGCAAAGCACGCTTGAAAGACCGATGGTTCAGCCCAGCGTCCTGCACTAAAATCGAACTGGAAGGTTCCTTAACCATTGAACATTATGTGTAGTTGCTGGGAACAGTATAATCGCGTTGTTTTAAAACGCGAGCGATATTTTAAAACGTGTTTTCAAAGTCTGGGTAGCAGACGACACTGAGGACGATCGCGCAGCTTGCTTCTGCGGCGCTCGCGGAGCAATACGCTGCCGGCACATCCGGGCGCCTCAGACCAGAGTACAAAGCGCAGCTACGGCTTGCGATGGGACGACGTCTTCGTTGGCTAAGGACATGTTAGGACTGGTGTTGAAAAGTACAAACTTTAGAGTCTCAAAATGTGACATACACCACGTGTATGCTCTGGCGCGGAACGCGGTAAGGAGGAAGATACAAAAGAAGCCAAACAATGCTAACGCCGTCGAAGCACAGGTTAAAGCCAAGACGATAAGAGGGTGAACCCCAAAACGCCTTGTCAAACGTTCAATAAAAAAAAAAAATGTCGGAACGCCATAGGTTTTGATGTCACCACCCAGATTTAAAAGGCGCGTACCCTAGCGGTTGGGGCATGAATCTGAAACATTTTATTCTCTATGGCGTTGAATTAAGCCGATTTTGGGCGTCGACGACGCGCTACACAAAAAGAAAAAAGCTCAGCGAAAGCGCCACAACTAGTGCGAGGCCCAGCAAGGTAGAGGGGCTTAGAGCGATAAACTGGTATTCCAGTCAAGAGGCAAAAGTGACCCCCACTTGGCTGCAACCATGTTGTACAATTTTGACCTCTAGACACGTGACTGTACCAATTCTTGAGGCTTTTAAGCAAAACTGAATCAAGATTTGTAATGCAATCGGTGTAAAAACGTGATAAACCATTTTTTTTCAATGCTGTTAGCCCCAACGGTCAGTGTCTAGCTCCAATAAAAACTCAAAATACAACACCGCGGCTGATGGCACCTACCAGAGGCACTGCAAAGTTGCCCGAGTTTTTGTCGTGAAAGCCAATTTGGGCTTAAAACAAACGAAACATAGCTTATCTCCTCGGCACTGTTATTAAAGTTCAATAAGCAATTCTTTGTGCACGGTACTTCGTTAAAATCTAGACGAAAAACTGGAAGGTAACGTGTCTAGTGGTCAAGAATGTGCAACATGGAGGCGGTCAATCGGGGGTCACTTTCCGCTGATAGTTTATCGCTCTAAGGCCCTCTACCTCGTTGGCGAGGCCCAATCAGGTGAGCTCTACTACTCAAAATGAGGTGTTCATAGTTTTTTCAGAGCGTCAGCGCAGGAGGCCAAGCAGCACAGAATATGGCCAAGCCTTGGCCAATGGCTGGTGATGGCCTTTTGGCCAATGGCCAAAGAGTGGCCATTCATCGGCCACTGCCTGGCCGATACCTGATGGCCAGTGACCATTGGCCAATGTCCAGAGAAAGGCCTGTAATCAGCATTTGCCAGCCGCTGTCTGGACATGGGACAAAGGACCATTCCCAGCCATTGGCCAATGATTGGCCAAATCTGTGCTGCTTGGTGCTATCCGCCCCTCCAGCTCTCCTGAGGAAGTGACGGTCACTTCGCGCAGTGCAGCCTTGGATTCAGCATGGTCGACATGGGAACATCATTGCGATACATTGCTCTGCAAGCGGGGCACATAGCGGTACTCTAGGTGATCCCATCGACGTGTGGTAAATTCGCCGATACTTTGAACGAGTTCCATCTGAAGGCATTTTAGATGCCCGCGAAGCAGATGCACGCGTATACGGCGAGCGAGTGTTCCAAAATGCGTCTCTGGCGCATCAGAACTTATGGAGGGGCACGCCAATCAAAAGGCATTACAGACAAGGGGCAGGGAATGCGCGATAGTGAGACAGGCAAGCGCGTGTTGTCAATGGTTGAGGTCGAGTAAAAGAACAAAGCACGTGGGGGCATGTGGCAGGTAGACGTACGAGGTGCGCCGGAATCAGACGAACTTGCCCACCGTGTGAGCACCTTGCGTCCACTAGGAGCCGGTACGAGAGCGAAATTGTCGCCGCGTAGCGACAACGCCGAGAAGATTAAGAGAGGAGGTCATTGAGACTGTCGTCAGCCATCGCTGCTTGGTTCTCGTGGGCAGCATAGAAACCACATCGTTTCCAGTAATTATTTTTACTCTTCCGCAGTGCCATTCCTACGCACTGACTAGAAGAAGGCTTTTACCGTCGAAAAATCGCTTTGTTTTCATATGTAACACCGATTCTATACTGCAGAGCAAGAAATTTATGTTGGTCCGCATGCTGAACGACGAAAACGACCTCCTTTCGTCTGCCATCTTGCCTGACCAGCACGGCCCCTATAGTTTGCTGGAGTTGCAAATAGGTAGAGCGGTAGAGCTCCGGCGTCGCTTCCGCTGCTCCCGCGCTTCCGCCAATGTGATTGCCCAAGTAGGCATGTCGACCTTGCAGCACCCACCGGTGTACCACTGCAGTCGAGTTGCGACTGCCCAGTTCGCTCCCCGATGAGTGCGCGCAACGCCTGCCGCTAGAGGCGCGCGTATCTGCGCTGAGTTTAGTCTGCAGGTTGCCATTTTACGAGTTCTGGCTCTACACACTGTTCGGACCGAGCCATCAACTTCTTTTAAATGCGTAGCATTTATAGGGACAACTTTAGCGCTTTTGTGTCAGTGGAATACCACCCAGACTACAAGGGCTGTACGATTCCTCCCAAAGTGTCATCGCAAGCGGATCCATGGGCAGCGCTACGTACTTTGCGTCCGTGTCACCGCTAGCGCGTCTCGCAGCACATCACAAGAGCGCGACGCTAACACGCGGCACATCGCCAAGACATACGTATCTGCCGCTTGCCGGCGACTGTCGTCGCGAGCTTCGAGTGTTTGTCACTTGGGGCGGGCCAAGATCCACAAACTATGACGTCATGAGCGGGTCTGTCCTCCAGGTAGTACACTGGTCGGTGCGTAGAACGTAGCCTCGACGGAGAAGAAAGATGGCGGGCCTCGACGAAGAAGGGGTGATGACGTGATCACGTCGAGTGACACTGTGAAGGCACAGGAGAGTGGAGACGTCGGGTGACACCATGACGTGCTTGACTCTCATGCCATTGTGTCAAATGGTTACGTAACATAACTCCACGTGACACCACGGCGTGAGATCGTGACGTCACATGACACCGTGACGTCGGGAGGCATCATGACGTGAAAGAGGACCTATAAATGCCAAGCGATCACAGTGTCTTCTGGGGTGTACCAAAGAGATAGTTTTTGTTTCGTGCTTACGGATACAGCTGATCACGCTGCCAGGGAACGCTGCCGGTGTTCCAACGGTTGGTCCAGTGCTCCAGCAGCGACATGCCGGGCTCACCTCCACTTTTCATCATGCTGGCTTTCAAGGAAGGGAAACTACAGAAAAAAACGCAGTAGGGTCAGTCCTTATAGAGGAAGCTAAAGCAGTTTAGTATTTGATTACAAACACTCGAGTCTGTTTTATCCAACATCAAGCATCGCGGCTATCACGAAGGAATGGGCTATTTTATTCGTATTAACTAAAAAGACACATTTGAAGTTGCGTTGAATCCACGCCCCTCCGCGGCAGCGGGATAGTGCAGTAAAAGGAGAAGGGAAAACATGATGTCACGAACCAACCCTCGCGCGGGCTCCTCGGTTCGCAGAGCCAGCGTCGTACGTCGTCGATACTTGCCGCGACTGCTTGTAGTTGGGTTAGTTGGTGATTCATGCTTTTGAGAGATACCAGCGGCGCGTAGGAAGATACAGGAAGATAGAGAGAGATAGAGAGATAGAAAAAGGGACACACACTCCCGGACTATACTTCGTTTCACCTTCCGTCCAGACGCAGCGGATGCTACGAGGGAACGGGACCAATCAAGCAGCGTCAAAAGTGCAAATCACTAGACTTGTTCTGTTTATGATTGGTTCAGCGATGAAAAACACAGACAGAAACATTACGAACACCATGATGGTGCCCTTTTGACGCTGTGTGATTCGTCATATAATCTCGTAGCATCGGCTGCGTCTGGACGGAAGGTGAAACGAAGTATAACAACCATTGACCGAAGCTCTTCTACACCCATTAGTTTCATATCTCGAAACTAATGGGTGTGGAAGATGAAAAAGTTTATTTTCAGTAAATAGTTGCTAGACCAGCAGGACGGAGCATTATTCTACAGAAGAGGCAGGCACCTCAGCGAATCCGAGGAGCTCATGCAAAGTGGAGACGAAACGAGGAAGGATTCCCAGTTGATCGTTCCACGAAAGATGCAATTAGAATCGCGCCTAGTCCTTTTTGACGTCATGGCTCGACCATCTAATGACGTTCGGTGGCGGCGGCGAACGGCTGCATCTTTTTCGATTTTGTTCATGTCTAGCGTCGTTTTGAGGACAAATCCTATACAAAAAGTCATCTATGGTTTGCCTATACAAAATCTTTTGTATGGTTGGCTAAAGAAACTTGGCCCAATTAGCTATAGCCCCTTCTATTGCTGTCCATAGCGTTTTCTATTGTCTTCCCTATGAGCGTCTACAGATTTTGCTATGGCTTATCACTGGTTAGCTACAACTATCTGTAGCTTTTTCAATAGATAGCTATAGAACGTTGTATGGCCTACTCCATTGGTCTCTTTAGAAAGGATGTTATAGCCGTTTATGGCTTTTTTATGGTTCCTTTGGCCGTCTATAGCTTTTGTGAGTGGTCTGCTATAGAGATGTCTATGGCTTTCTTTGTCGGTCTCTTTGGCCAGCGTGCTATAGCAGCTTATGGCTTTCTTTTTTTCTTCTCATTTATAGCTTTCTACGGTCTTTTATGAAGATTTCTATTGCTTACCCTATAGGTCTCTTTAGCCAACTTGCCATGGCAGCCTACGGCCCTTATTATGGTTTTATTAGCCATCTATAGTTTCTTGAATAATCTCTTATAGAAATTTCTGTCTTACTATATGATTTTTTTTAGCCAGAGTTCTGTAGCGGCTTATGGCTTTTTGTGCGGTATTTTTAGTCATCTACAGCTTTGTGCATTGTCTACTATGAACGTCTTTCTATAGCCTTATTTTTGGGTTCCTTCAGCCATCGTACTATAGAAGCCCATGGCTCTTTCTAAGGTTTCTTTTGTTGTCTATAGCTTTCTGTATGGTTTGCTATAGCAATTTCTATTCCTGACCCTATGGGTCTCTTTACCCGCCTTGCTATAGCCACCTATGGCGTTTCTTATGGTTTTTTCGACGATGTATAATTCCCTGAATGGTTTCTGTCTTGCTATAAGGGCCTCATTAGTCAGAGTTTTATAGCTACCTAAGGATTTTTTCTATTTTTTTTCAGTCATATCTAGTTTCTTTTTGCATTGTAGCATCATACAAAAAGCTATAAAGTCGCAGCAAAATATTTATGTATATGTGGTAAGGCGCGAGTACACCACTGGGAAAATATCATAAAATTGAATAATGGTTTAAGTTTTAAACACGAACCCTCAACTGCATGCTCGGAACCGCATACTTATAAGCAACTTAGTACCAACTGTTGATAAAAGGAAAACGCACACACACGCAACGTTTCACTTGTCGAGGTTGCTGTGTAGAAGAAATAGAAAATTGTGAATTCAGACGGATTTAGACTGATTCACCTTTCTTACAGTATTACCCACTGATGCACTTGATGCCCTAAATAATACACGTTGGTGCACGTGGTATTGGGATGGAATGCACGAAGTTGGCTACCAGAATGAGGTTCGGAAACTCGTGCTGGCGCAAGTTCCACCACTCCAGAGGATCGAATTTAGTCGCGACCAAGCCACATGCAGGCTTCTACTTTCTTGTGGCTTGTACGTTTTGGGTTTTCTTTGCCCAAATAACGTTTTTCGGTCTCTCCCTTCCAAACAAGAACACGCTTCCTGGGACGGCTGATAGTTCTGTGTTCTTTACTTCTTCTAGCTACAATATGTCTGGCCAGTTGGAACGTTCTAAAGCGATCTTTGGTGAGAATCAAATCTTTATTAACGTAAAGAACAATTTGCTCCGCGACTGGCACCTTCTATCTACGAGAGCGGTTTCCACCCGCAATTCATTCAATGATGCACTTCATTGTGTTACTCACTTCTCTCTGTACTCTACGGTCGCACACGTTCACGGGCCGCCTCGGCAAAATGGATTCGGACTCGCGGATATTACGCATCTCATCTGCATCCGCAGCCCCTAATATCCTCCACAATGCACCAAATCTGATTTATTTTTATCCAAATCCACCAGTTTACCGCAGATATCTGCGTATAATCAGCGGATAATCCGCGGATATGCAGGGCTCTAGTTTAATTAATAAGCTCAAAGGGATGTCATATAGCACGATGTCGAGTGACATCACGATGTCACGTGACTCATAAATAGACCATCAGTGACCCTCAGTTTTTTGGCCAGACTAAAATAATTAGCGTGCCGAATGTGAAAATAAAAACGCAGCGACTTCGTAGATGTAACACTTTGACTTGAAAGGGTGAATATGTATAGGTCATACTGAGGTTCTATTTCAGGCATGAGTTGCTGCGTACCATTTTGCTCTGCTAGCAGTTATGGGCGCCGTCTCCTAATAATACCATATTGCACCATGTAATACCATCTGACCCACTTGAGCGATCAAGTTGGCTTCAAGCGAACAACAGGGTCCGACTCCGTACCAAAGTAGTCGCCATCATTTAATTACAGCTCTTTACTTTCAATAAACAGGCGTCGTCAACGGCACTGTGAACGCAGCCTCGCGAGATTCGATTTCGATTCACTAAAAGAGGAAGGTAAGATTTTAATTGTGTGGTTAACAGATTTCAATTCAAACAACCGACAACAATCCATGTAGCAACAGGAAATACACCTGCTTGGATGCTTTTTGAAGGGAACTTCCGTCTGCTCTCGAGCAACTAAATACATTCAGCTCCGAGACATTTAAAAGCACTGCCACCTTAACAAACCCACGCAAGGTGAATGTAGGCCAAGCCGTGTGGGCTAAAACATTTCCAGACGGTAAAAGTGGATACCCGGAGTGATCGAGCGTCAGCTGGGACATCGCTCTTATATGATTCAAGTAAAGCAAGGTTCAATTCGCCGGCACACCAACCACATCCGGCCGCGGAGATTGGCATCGCATAATCAACTTCCACAGACAGCTGTGGCATCTGCATGGGACATTAACAGCCGCGACGACCTGGCTTCGCTGCCCGCGACAATCGTTAGGGACAACAGTACAGCTGTGAGTCCCTAGGAATCGATTCCTGTTGCGCGGACGGCAGAGCCTGACACTTCAGGCACTCGAAGGAGTTCCCGGGACCGCCGATTACCCCAAAGATATGGACATGACGTTTAGTGGGGGAAGGTGTTATGTCCTGCATAACACGTCAAAAAAAAAAAAAAGAATGACGGGCCTCGTTTTCTTTTCCCGAAAATCGGATAATGTGCGTGCCAGCGCATGTTGAACATTCGGTGCTAGTCGTTGTGTGTTGAGTAATCGGACTCCTGATTACTTCACACCTAACACAACTATACATCCGAAACTCTGTATCTTGCTCCCTCATTTCAAGGGTGCGACAGTTGTATATTTTAGACTACCCACAGGTATGCTACTCAGCCAAATAAATGACATAAAGCGTTCGAGATGCTGGTCCTTTTGGTGTCAAAATCACAGCTCTGCGGAAATAATGTTTGAAAACACCATTATCGATCATGTGGTGTCGTGACGCGCGTTCTAATTATCCGCGCTCTCATGTCGGGGCGCTCTCCTGTCGTGGCGCTCTCCCGTCGGCGCTCTGGTGCCGTGCGCTCTCGTGTTATACAGCCCTTTTAACCATGGTTCAAAACTTTTTATTTACACGTCTTAAAAATTTTGACCAATTCCGTCCAACATTGAACTCTGCCATTTGTGCCACCAACACCATGTAACACAAAACACGTCACTTTTCGCGTGTTCGCAGCGAGCAAAATTTCTAATATACTCATATATTTTAATTTCAAGACGAAGACCATTTTTTGTTTGGTATATTCGCATATAATAAGTAGTTTTAAGAAGCAGCCAAGCGTGAGAATGGCGATTCTAACACCTCCTTATATCGCCATTTTTTTCATGTCATGGCGGCCGTAGGGCCTCGGACTTAAGGGGCAACCCCACGTTGCATGACGTTTTGGTCCTTTTTAACGATTTATAACTTTTGTTCTATGTATCCTACAGTCATGAAGATAATGTTCAATGAAATAACTGTTTTTTGAGTAATAATTGAAGGTCTCGATATTGTAATTTTTAGTTGTCAGTTTACTATTCAGCCTTTAATAGACCAAGATCTCTGATATTAAAATATGACTTCTCGAGTTATAAACGTCCAATCGTCCACGATACTTCATGTGAGTGGTCGGTTGCATGTAATGAATTAAAAAAAGTGATCAATAAACTAAACAAATAATGTATATTTTTAGTTGAAAAAATCAAGTTTAGAATGCTATTATTTCTTCATGTTATAAAAACAAAATATCGTCAACTAATCAAAATTATTAGACATTAAATTACGGAACTTCCTTCGATATTACATTTTCCAGAGCTTTCATATCAATATATTGAATGTGAAGAATGTTATTAGACCTCAACTCTTCCCCATTCAGGTACGGCAAGTTGCAGTTTCTTAATATAAAATACAGATGGAGACACGAGTTCAAGAACAGCTTGATGTGCATTAGAAGTCGTGTGCCGCTTGGAACACCATGAGAAAGACAGATATAGCGCCAGATATTAGGATGTCAGATGCTCGGAAGCCCCCAGTGAGCGAGCCAGAGATGTCAGTACAACAAGCGCGAGGCTGCAGGTGCACCGCAGCTGCTTTTGCGCGCGTTCTACCGTGCGCCAGTACACATGCCTGACGCGATCCAAATGAAATGGGCGCCATGAAAATGATTCCTCCAATTAGGATTCCACCACGCATGCAAAAACAATTGAAATTGTTTTATCTATTGCAGAAGTCATTTTCGCAATCGAACTATACTTTTCGGAATGGTTCGGCTGTATTTTGCTTCACAACCACCTCGGTAGCTTTTAAGTGGCAATATTAAGACAAAACACATAACATTGAAACGTCTCAGTGGCTCTAAGCCTATACGCACAGGCTTATGAATACCTGTCGATTTGTCGGGTTTGAACACCGGTCGAGGTGCATGAAGTCTGACGAAGGCCAATCTGAGATTTCGGTTGCACGTGAAAAGATCTCAATTAATCAAAATGAATCCGCAATTTGTGTTTTGACTGGGGCTTGCGATGATTTTTGTTGGTGTGACTTCTAAAACCCCCAGATTTGAATAATTGCTTCGCTTTACCTTAGTCGAGAAAGCAGCCAAGGCTACGGGCTGATGAAGCCCTTAAAGCAGCATGAAGAGCGCGAGGTCATGCAGTCCGTTCTCTTTTTGTTCATGTGCGCCCGGTGTGCGGTCGGGCTAAACTAGAGCCACTAAATAAGCACTAGGCTAGGCTAAACCAAGTTTGCTGGGGGTTCGTTGGCCGACTGCACTGATCTCTATTGTAGCAGGCTGCAGGGCACGGCTGCAGCAGGGCATGCCCCCCCCCCCCCCCCCCCCCTCGAAATCTTTTATTTTGCTGGGGCCTCCTCTCTCTCCTCCCTCTCATACAGCATTTTGTCATGGCCGCCCCCCCCCCTCCCCCATCCCCCGAAACAAAATCCTGGCTACGTGCCTGGTAGGCCGGATCGCGGACTGCGGCCTCGGCCGCTGGGGCCGAGTGTCGCCACCGGCGGCCATTGACTGACACCAGCCAATGCATGGGACTCTGCGGGAAGAACAAGCACAAGTGCCGTTTCCCCCGTTTCTAAGCTGTTGTCGGCACTAAAAACTTTTTGGCTGATTTTCGATGAGCCCGTCAACTAGCTTGCGCACAAACATTGCAAAACTGACAGTCCTCGCAGTTCTTAAAAATAAATATTTTGTGGTCGAGAGTGACTCCGCTGGGAAACAAATGCAGTGCAGCTGAATGAGGCGAGTGTTACCTAGAGTTATCGCGGAGTCGGTGGCGGTTTCGTCGAGTTGGGTTTAGCAGACGACAAGCTCGAAGGCTTTGCTACACGGAATTTGCTCACTCCCGGAAAGCCACTGTCGAGATAAAACTTCTTTGTCATTCATCAACTTCTGGGCTTCCCCGAGGACGATCTCATTGACGGCAAGTTCCTTTGTTTACTTTACTACACTACGAGAGCAAGCTTGCTGGTTTAGCCGTAGGTGCTCCAGTACATTTGATTATTGTAATCAGCGACCGAACATTTGACTGATATGGATTCGATCTCCAAACACCTCGACATAAGGATCGCAGCACACCATAAAATACTTTGCCTCCGAGCACAATGTACATGCTTCAATATTCTTACTTTTGTGCATTTATCCCATAGACTTGCGTGTATTGCCTGGTGTCAAGTAATGGCCGCCGGTGGTGACACCGACGGGCTCCCGATCCGCGATCCAGCCTACTACAATAGAGATCAGTGGCCGACTGTCTTAGTGCACTGCGAATTCGGGCACATGGAGAAATGCGCGAGCACGGACTCCGTTCACATCATGGAGCTCACGCTGCAGAACCTGTAGGAACCCTGGGTTCAATTGCCCATATGTATCGTACCGGCGTGCGACTCGTGTTTCTATACTGCGTGATGCACGTTAAAGACCCCGAGCTAACAGTTCTACTGCACTGGCTACATTTATGATCAGCTCCACGGGGCCAAAGGGTGGACACGCCGAACTTGGGCTGCCCGTTCACTATCATACTTGGGTCCCACTTTGGTTACGCGAGGGTATGGCCAACTTGAGCTACGCATGCATTAGCCCCTTGGGTCCCACCTCTGCTCTGCGTGGGCAGATCTAGCTCAGAAGCGGACTCCACGGATACAAGGTGTGGGCATGACTAACTATGGGTTGCCTTTAAATTAAACCCGTGGGTTCCACGTCGGCTTCACAGCGGCAGTGTCGGTGTAGACGCAGGCTCCCTAGAGGCAAAGCTTGGGCATGCGCGGCTTGAATTGCACGTGCTATTCACAGGATGCCTCTTTCTGCTCATCTGTGAATACGGACTACGCGTTAGAGAGATCTGACGTAGAAAATCAGTTTTGTGTAGTAAAAATTAACATGAGATGTATTATAGGACGGGAAGATAAGTTCCAGCATAGAAAAAACATTTTTACTAACTTACCACTCGGCGTTTGTACGAAGGCATAGGGTAGAATTTTTTTACTCAAGTCCTAAGTTTGATGGCCAAAGCCAAAGGCGCTCGATGGGAGTGTGTATGCTGGTTATCTGCCTCGAATACTTGGTCTTGGTGCACTAAAAGGAAAGCTCTAGATATGACAGTCACGTGCATCGCTCCAGCAAGCGAGTCTGTCCCCATATTTCAGGCGCTCAACGTGCGGTATTTCTTGATAAGTAGGCGGCAGCGTCACCATGGCTCGCCGCTCTGTGTAGCAGCAATCGCAAGCTTACTCTCGACCAACCCTCTCGCCACTCTCGCCGGTTCAGCGTTTTTCGCGTTTGTCGCCGCTGTCGGCTTACCGTCCGTAGATATCGCACGCGGCGGGGAAACTACTCGCGCCCGCGCACCATTTATACCTCCCTTTCTAGCCCATCATAACCTGGTCAACATGATTGATCTGGGAATGTACACCACCTTGTGTTCTATTTCGTGAGCGTGGAAGGAAGTTTTATTGCTCTGTCAAAATAGTCATATTTATTTAATTACCCATTAGACAATAAATTTATCTGGTAGGGACATTTGAAAAGTCTCAGCACACTCAACTTTAGATGTACTGCAATCCGCCAATAACGTTTCCCATCTTAAGTAAAATAATAAAATGATAGGGCTGTTAAGGTTCCCGACGGGGGCCTCTGTGGGCAGTTCATTCTGCATCTATCGAGGAAGCCTACGTGGGATGCCCAAGTAGATCCCCAATGAATTTCCCTAGGGAAGCTTATGCGGGCTGCCCAAGTCGGGCCTCAGGGTTCCCATGAGAAAAAATTACGGGGACAGCCCTAGTAGGCCCACTGTAGATTTCTCGAGTAAAGACAAGGTGGGCTGTAGGCTCCCTCTGGGTCCGACAAGGGAAGCATAGGACAACTCCTCCAATGGGACCTTCTGGACCAGGGGAAGAGCCGATCTTGTTTGCCCAAGTAAGTAGGTTGACTGACACAAAATGCCGCGTAAAGAGACCGATCTTCGGTGAAGGGGAAAGGCTTACCTCAAATGAGCGTCTGGGGAACGGACGTTTCACAGACAGAACCAAGCCAGATGTTGGACGGCGTCGTTTCGCAGGCTTTATACCCGTCTGGCTGCGCGCCTATACTGTTGTATCCTTGAACCCCTTGTGCCCTCCGCCCTCTGTCTCTCGCCCTCTGCATCCGCTACATTCTCTCTTTAAACATCAAAAGTACGTTCCTCTCTTTCTGCTATAACTCTGAGAATGATACAGATCCAGCCGGAGTTTTATGAGTTCTCGACAATGTACAGTCATGCATATACTAAAAAGCTCTACGCAAACAAGCGTTTTTCGTTTTTTTTTTTTTTGAGGGGCGCTTAACGGGCGATTTAAACTCGTCAAACACAAAGTTGGGGCCGAAGTTGACGAAGCGCACTGATTGGACAATCACGACGATAACTTCGCGTTTTTGTTCCCTCCATTTAATAGGCGCGCTCCGCGAACTGTCGCCTCCGACTTTGTGTTAGAGCGGTTTAGGGCCCCTGGTGGCTGACGTTCAAACTAGAGCTGATGTCAGTACTGGTCTATGTGGGGCAGACAGGGGGAGCCCATCAAAGCGAACTGCTATCATCATCTGCCGTTTCGAGAATCCTCTCCCCCTTTCAATCAGGCCGCGGTTACACATGTGTAGATGAAAACGGCAGTTCGTAAAGTCCCTAGATAAGAGCTTCCTATAAGTAGCGACATTCTTTGAAGCGCCGACTGCGTGACGGTGCAGGTTTTAGGAAGCGAATGGCGGCGCGTAGCAGAGGTTTGAAATGAATGCCGCCATTTTGTTCCAGCGGAATCTGCTTTGTTATTTCTACTGGGTTGTCGTTTCTTGTAAAAGAAGTATCAAGGGACGTTAGCAGTTCGCGTTGATGGGCTCCCTATCCGCTCCACATGACGAGTCCTGACGTCAGCGCCAGTTCGAACGGAAAAGACCAGTCATGCGCTCGTTAGAAAAAGAAGAAAGACACGTCCGTTTGCGCCGATCTCCATAGTACTTGCACGACTGTACATTGCCTCTTCCTCCCCCCCCTGCATATATCTTCCTCTCTTGATAACCTTCTCCTTCTCTCATTATTAATGTATGCCTTTCTACCACCGGAAGTTTAGGTTAGTGGTACTTGCTCTGAATACTTGCTTTATGCATTTGTTTTATTATCCGCAACTCGTGGCGCTTATTATCTTCTTTATTTTGCGAGAAGGTTGAGGTGTATGAACTCAAAAAGAACAGACGCGCTATAACTGCGCATTGTCGAGATTCCTTGGCAAGGTTCTGAAGCTGGGTTGTCCTCTTGGTCTTTTAGGTCTAATGCCGAAGATGAACAGTGGCGACCAGCTCTCGATTCTTTGTTGCACTGAAAACGCGAGGAAAGGCAAACATACGAAAAGAAAATCAACATCCTAGCTCTTAACTTAAAGAATATAAAATATCGACATTTATGACACAATGAACTTTTCACAGACCCCTGTATTCACTTTGTGAGCTATGTAATTAAAATTTTACCTCACCACAACTGAGAGTGGCTTCCCATTCGGTAGAATATTCATTAACGTCGTTCATACCCCTGCAAGACGGTAAACTTTGACTTCCGTCGAATGACATTCTCTGCTCTTGTAAAGGCATCCCTCCTCTTCGGGGAGGGATGCGCGTGATGACAGTGATCGGCGGAACTAGAGGAACATTCTCCCTGACAAGAAAGTTCCCACGAATGGCGGGGAGCAGAGAGGTGTGTCAGTGTTATCAGACGCATTTTGCGGTCGCGCTGTCTACAACAATCCTCAGTGCACGTTAACGGGAGTAGGAAAGTGGAGGAGTACATGAAACGGCAATACGGGATTATGGCAGCAGCGCCGGTAGATGCAGAAGACGACGAACTGCCTCCTATTAAAAAAGAAAGATGCTTCGTGGGATGCAACACAAAGAACGTGAAATCCCAAACCACTTGTTTGAGGAGGAGCGAAGCGGCTTGAGGACGGCATTGATGTATATCGAAGTATCCTTTCGGGTGCCTCGAATGACAGGCGCAACAGCGCAAGTTACAAAGGTTAGGCGATCCCGATTCTACCTATGGTCTCTCGCAGTTGAAATTCTCTAAGGTTGCCAGGCACGCGAAGAAAACACCTTCAATTGCAAAGAAATACCACGCCAAAAGGAGGAAGGGAAGATTTGTGAAGCCGAGCAAAGCTTCCCATTCCCATGGGATGTTTACGTCAGGGCGGCTCCGCGCAGAAGTGTGACGTTGTTACCAGGTGAGCGCGCATCCCGGGGAACAAAGGGAGGGATTTCTCCTCATAAATACCCCGTTAATCAACGCGCGTCGATCCCTCACAACAGTGTGCACACGCGACAATCGTAGTCAGGGCCGTGAGTCGATTCGCCGACCCCTTATTATATCCTTCGATGAAAATAACATTACAATTAGCGGTCTGGTAGGGTTTCGGACATATAGGGAAGCCTTCCAGCGAACACTAAAGCCGTGGTCACACCGCGGGTACATCGTGCAAACAACAGTCTGCAGAAATTGTCTGAGGCATGTTTCTTCCTGGTATGACTGCCCGTCACATTGGTCATATAAAACTTTTCTGCAGACATGTTCAAAAGCATACCTGCAAGGTGCTAGGTGGGGGTTACTATAGGTGCCTCGTGGTATTCTTGGGAAAGCTCTATTGCATATCAGGAAGTTCTCACACTCGAAAAGAAAGTCGGCGAGATCGCCGACCGTAGAACCTGGAGCCCTCATAGCGGCATCGAATGCCGCAGGATGCACGAGGGATTGAACTCAGGATGCTGAGATGAACAGCTCCATTTATACCAGGCTCTGAGGCATGCGGAAGGAAGTTGACAGCTACGCGAAACGTCTCTTTATTCCCAAAGCTGATTGTTAGTGGTAGCGCGTTGACGACGGAAGCAGCTTCGTATAGCCGAGCCGGCAACAGCCAGGCGGCGCCAGCAGAGTAGAGCCCACGGTTATACCTTGTCTCGTTCTAACGTGGCAAAGGGTGAACAATAAGCCCCGCATTGCGTGCCGAAGGCTTCGATATCCCTTACGTATTCGAGCGCAACGCACACACATTGGAGCATGAGGCAGCAAAAAGCCTGATACTTGTTCGCAGTAAGATCGCACTCCGGTGATACGTAGTCACGTTCCGATTGGCCCGCCAGGCCGTAGCTTCCACCCTACTGGCAGCTGTTGTGCAATCACGGCTTCCTGGTCTACCCAGTAATTCTTGCTTCAGACACTAGGCTAAGCGGCGCCACCAGAACAATAACTGACGTTTGAACAATGTAGCCGCCACGCCCAGGCATACCCAATGTTTTTTGCTTCAGTCGCTAGATAGCGCCAAACCAAACAGCATGTCGAATTGCCTATACCGGGTCCTGACCGGCATCCTTAAACAAATATCCCGTGTGGGAGTCTACATGTTCCCTCTGGCATCAAGCCCGACCGCAGCCAACGCCATGATCGGACGGAGCCAATCCAGCATCTCGATCCATGTACATCATTGTGCCGCTCGTCGTCTTTGCGCGTTTGCTAGGACCAGCTAAACCAATCACTCCCAAAAACAAAAGCGCAGCATCACGCCGCATTTACTGTGCGTGAGAGGCATATATAGCCGCTGATAGCAAACGGCCAAGGACGACGAGAGCCATGACGTTGCACATTTGCCGCCACTTGATTGACTCCTCAGTTCGTAGCGGGAACGGCGGTCGTACTAAACGGAGTACAGGTTCTCAGAGAGCAAATTATTATTTTGCTTCGAAAAGTGTTGTCTGGTGTCTCTAGTATTGAGGGGGCAATACCCTTTTCAACAGCCCCTCAGGCAACATTGGTGGCCGCCATTTTTTATGGGCACAAAGCGTGTGATTGGAAAACAAGTCCTCACCCAATGCTGATGCAGGCACTGGTTTTTTATACGAGCTGAGCCGGGTTCACGCGGAACGCTGGCGCAAACCTTGTCTCCGAGACATGCTCAGAGTCCGTGCCCAAAAATATTGGCTCACTTGGATAATAGACCATTTGCTATATTACCCGAGCATCAAGGAGAATGCAGGGATTGGTGTTCCACGCGCCACACGCGCACGCCTTCCCCGTATGAAAATTTCAAGCAATAACCAAAGTAAAGCGTTGACGAACGCGCGTGCAAGATGCCATTTGTTTTAGGTATTTGCTTTAGAAAGTTACTACTGCTGACGCCAGCACGTGCGGAGCGTAGAACACCGATCCCTGCATTCGCCTTGATGCTTGGGTAATATAGCAATAGGTTTATTGGTGGAGCAGCTAGTAGATGGCGCGCACTGTTTCGAAACGATTAGGGTGCCTGCATGTTTGTCTGTCTCAGGGTGAAGACATCCATTGTTGCACTGAATGTTCAGCGCGTGACGCTCTCGCGCACTCGGTGCGTGACTTGGGAGCTAAAATGGAGTCTCTGCATTAGCCATGCAAAGCTACGCGCTCGAGCTGATTGACACCGGATTGCGCGTACTTCAAAATGCATAAAAAAACGATTGGGCGTAAAAATGACTGAGATGTCACCACTCAAGCTAAAGCGCGTGTGTATGGAGGCACTCTATACTTCGGCTCACCTTAGCATGGACTATTGTTAGTCGCGCGTGCCAGACAGCCCGAGCTGAATTTGCTTATGGATGAAGCTCCGGCGGCTGCACGAGCGCTCGTGCAGCGGAGTGCTACAGTCAAGGCAGTCGAAGCTATTACGCCGCTGCGCGCTTGCACAGCCTTCAGCAGCGTTAGTCCGTGCTAATGGTGAGATGAAGTATAGAAACGATTGAGAAGTGCCTTCATAGATCACGCTGAAACGATATACCGACGTTTTGTAAAACGTGCAGCGCCTTCCGCGGCGCCGAAAGGAATTCTTGGAAGTCTATAGGTGCACGGAACGGATTGTAGCAGAAGACGGTGTTGGAAAACAAGCTGCGATGTGAACTTGGTTTCGCCCCTACCAATGCGTGTGTGTGTGTGTGTGTGCGTGCGTCGCAGATCCTGCGGCGCCCAGAGAACCGCCAGCTGGGGCGCGTGCCGTAGCCGAGGGAATCGGAGCCTGGGCAACGAAGACGTTATGTGCTTCCGTTCCCAGACGGGGCGACTCCCTCCACAAAGCGGAGAGAAGATCGGGGGAGGAGAAGGGCGTTGGCTTTCCGGTGCTTCCGAAATTCCAGAGGCAGTCTAATCAACCATCATCACAAGAGAGCAGGGTGCTATGTTGCACTTTTGGCCTCCCAGGAGACTCAGGAGAAGGAAGTGACGTAGGTGTGAATGAACGTATCTTAGCAGATGACGGCATCTTAGCACATACCGTCATCAGCGAATCCACCAATCAACATCCAAAAAGTGTTGTTGACGTCACTTCCTCTCTCTAGTCTCCCGGGAGTCCATAAAGCGCAGCATAGGGCTCCTGGTCGCCTCCTGTCTATCTAAAACGAGCGTCGTTAAGGCGCAATAGACAGAGGCAACGGAGAAAACACGGGCGGAGCACGCGAGCAACTGCGCTGTCCTCTTTGTTTCTCGCTCTTTTCAGTGTCATGAGGTAGACATGCTGCGGGCACAAGCAGAAGAGTACGAGACATCGCGCGGTATTTAAAGATTTTGCGGAATGGTCTATTCGACCGATGAAGGTGGACTAGAAACGTGAGATCTTCAGAGTGCGTCGCATGGCGGAGAACGCGAATGAAGGCGACTGCGAACGATCAACCGATAAGCGATAAACCCGTGTATTAGCCATAGAGCAACAATAAAAACCTGAAGGTTTGTTCACAAATTTCCGTTTGTGTGCGATCGAATTTGTTGGAACTCGCCTGCCCCCGCTTAGGGCAGGACCACACTTGCGCCAACTATCCTGCAGCACCGGAACACCTCCGATGCGCGTATATATAATATTTATCCTGCCATATCGGAACCGCCTCCATCAATGTGACGTTTATGACCATTCCTTTATACTTTTTACTCAGTACTTGTTTAACCGCGGGCCTGAAATAATTCTGAAAACGTTTTAATCGCTGTTTGAAGAACCATCTCTCGAAATCTCAATATAGTTATACACATACTCCGAAATCTTACTATACCCATACTCCGAAATCTTCAATATAGTTATACAGATATTCCAAGTGCACCAGAGTTTTTAACAAATGGCACCACATGTGTCAATGCGTTTGGCTAGATCAGATTCGAACGTGTTGGGATTATTGGTCTCGAAGTCATCAAAAGGAGCACCAGCAAAGCATGGTAAGCTGAGAAAAACATCCTTATGAAGATGGTGCGAGTCCTGTTCGTATCTCGAGCATTTTATGGGAAACAACTATCCGGGGCCCTCCAAGGCACAAGAGGAGAAACTTGAAGCCCCTAAGAACCAGGATGTGCTGGTTATCGCAGGCCAAACTTCACACACCTCCTCGGGGTCTACGAAGTAGCGCAGCTCAACGCAATAAAATAACTCGCAGCAGAAGCTGAGACAAGCCATGCAGTTACTTTAGGAGGATAACAGTCCGAGAGATGAGAGAGCACGGATTCAAGACCTCAATTGTACACCCTAATCCCCCCCCTCGGGTTGAAACATGAAATGCTATAGACACGAAATCCACTCAGAACACCCAAAGACGGGGACACCCTAACACAAGGGGAAGGACAGCAAAACGACACAATAAAAACTATCAAAGACCTTCTCAAACGGGAAACTTCCTAAATCACATGCACTGACGCTTTCAGAGCCGAAGAACGCACGGCGATAACATGGCAGGCAGAAAACACCCGTTCTAGCACTAGTAACTACAGCAGGCTTTCGAAGGGTAGAGTCGGCGTTACCCAGACATAACCATGCACATATGCAACGAATCAACGGCTTCTAACGATTTCCAAGAAACAAAAAATCGTTAGAAGCACGATTTACTGTCGGAAATACGCGCGACCTTCCCGTCTTTGACAACGCTCCGGCGTCTGAGCTTCGAGCATGCACGCGTAAGCAAAGCACGACGAAAGGCAATGAGGACGCTGGAGGTCGGGCATTCGAAATAGACGCCCTGCCGTTTTCAACCTGCCTGTGAGTATATACAACTCGTCCGTCATCAGCGATCACAAGCGCTTGAGACGCGGTCGATAGCACTGCAACGGGCATTTGTATACCAGCCTTGAGACGCTCAAACACTAAGAAAGAAGGCTGGTGAAGTAACAATGGCATCGTCTTCGGTTCGAGTTTGTCCTGAAACGTGTTGAGCCCACGTTGCCGCTTATAGAGTGCTAGCCATTTAGAATGGAGCGTGGCGAAAATCCGCGCCAATGATTTTTCGAGCTGGTTTGTCGCCTGTTGGAAGGCGATGAAGCTAAGCGATGGCAGAAGCGCCTAAAGTTGGTCCATAAACGCTTTGTAAAACTGAACCCCCAGACGGTCTGGTCAATCGTGCCAGTCCGCCTAGCATGATTGACCAGAACGTCTGCCAGGCTTCAAATTCTCAATCGCCTTTTCAAATTCCGAGAACCTGATGGGCTGTTCTCACTTTTCTTATATAGGTTAAAATCTCGGAAATAAACGCAAATCAGACTTCTGGAAACCACCTTTCCTGGTCGATGGTAGCTGGAATGTTCTTCGTAATACTCACGAAAGCGCGTTCGATAATTTCTTTATCGCGCGAAAGTACCTTCTGATACACAATCCTCACTGACTGCATTCTTAATCACCTGAGGCCAGATTCAGGAAGCGAACTTACGAACAAAAAAGTACTTACGACAAAACCTGAGAACAAATCCAAATTCACGAAACGAAATGTTCGTAACTTTTGCGTGGTTTACGAACAAATCCCCACGAACTCGACTCGAACTCGACTCGAAACTCCACTCGAGGCCGGTTTTGCGCTTCATAAACCGACCTCCACTCCAAACGCTCCTCCCGGTACTCGACTCGAGGAAATACTCGACTCTTTCCTCGAGAATCTCAAGGTAGGTCCGGCGCTTCCTCGAGCAGCTCCTCGAAACTCGAGTCGGTCCCAGGAGGTAATGGCGGCCGACAGATCGTTCTGCGACTTCGTCGACTTCGTCATTAGAGCAGACGAAATCCTTTACGACCGCCAAGATGAGAGTGTCCCAGTGCCACGGCGTCGTTTGAGGGACCGGCTGAACCCTCTGGAGGTGTTCAACGACCGCGAATTTCTCGCGCGCTACCGCTTCACCAAAGCGACAGTGGCAAGCCTTCTGGAGTCCCTGTCGCTGGAGGAGTGCGCGAGCAATCGCGGTCTGCCGGTCCCTCCAATGCTTCAGCTTCTCATCGCGCTGAGATTCTACGGCGCTGGGACATTCCAGGTCGTCACCGGCGACCTCGTCGCCGTGTCGCAGCCGACAGTGTGTCGGGTTGTCGAGCGGGTGTCGCGACTCATCGCCGGCACCCTGTTCCGACGACTCGTGAAGTTCCCCAGCAGCGCGACGGACTTCGATCGCGTGATGCTAGAGTTTTATGCTCTGAAGAAGTTCCCTGGAGTGAATGGGTGCATTGATTGCACTCACGTTAGGATCAAAGGGCCTGGTGGTCCCGATGGCGAAGTCTACCGTAACAGAAAAGGGATACTTTTTCATCAACGTGCAAGTAAGTTCATTTTTGTTTGTGCCCTTACCATAAAACAAATAAATAAAGAATATGGTGACATTATAAAACAAAGCATCGTAAAAAAATCATAAAGTCTGCATGTGCCGATTGTTCCTGCAGCAGGGAATGTCACGATTTTACTCAACTGCAAGAACTGCAACATCACAAGTGGAACGCCACCGAATGGCGTTCCACTTGTGATGTGAAGGCAGGGAAATATGGCACAGTAAAAGTCAATTCCTTTCAATGAGCCAACAGTCAATTAAATAATAATAAAAAAGACATTCCTGCAACGTAAAACTTGTCTATTTAATAATGTATATCGTATCTCTAACTACAGTGGTGGGGCTTACAAACCGAGAATTGTGTTACTTCTACAGAGAAATGCAGAACCATATGATGCTTACACAAAGGATGTGATAATTGTTCACGCTAATGGGTGATCGAGCAATCATCTACTGGATCTCGGATAACAAGGAATGAGGCCTTGCCATGCTTCGTTATATCTGCATGAAATAGTCAGGACACTAACTATTGTGCCATTAACTCCTCATTTGCAAAGCTGGCAACTGCACTTACTCGCAGAGTATACCGTAAAATCCCGAGATAGACCATCCAACTTCAAGAGCATATCGGCTGAAAATATGGAGTGGGCTAACTTTCAATGCACAATCAAGAAAAATTTTAAAAAATTGCCAATATTATGTTGTGTCCCTTCCAAGCTTCTTATGGTGGCGAGGGGCAACGAAGTAAAGATGACTGTACTTTCCAGTCAGCAACGTTCGCTTCCATCCCGCCATAGCGAACTATCCGCATTTACGCCGAGGCCATCATTGATCCCAACACTACTATTACTAGGAGTGGGCTATCCTTCGGTGTTTCAAGCCAGAAATAGGGGTGGGGCATCTCTCCGGATTTTAAGGGATGTGTATCTAAAAGTGTGTCTGGTTTGATACCACCGCAGCCTGCTCATCCCAACGCTGTTAATTTCCCCACTCAGGCCATCACGGGTCCCCAGCTACAGTGTTATGACATCGTGGCCAGCTGGCCAGGCTCCGTGCACGACAGTCGGATCTTTGACAACAGTCGTGCACGGGTCCTGTATGAGCTCCAGCGTGTACCTGGGGTGCTGCTGGGAGACGCAGGCTATGCCTGAACCGCCTACCTCATGACGCCTCTGGCCACTCCAGGGGCAGCCAAAAGTCCAGAGGAAAGGTATGCACTACTCTGCTGGAAGAGGGATGCTGTGTGTTGCGATATTGTGGTGTGCTTCCATGTATACAAGTACTCTTGCCGTCATTTAACCGAACTGTACTTAACAAGAAGCCTGCTTGTGTATATTCAAGTAATGTTTGGCGTATGTAACCCCCGCTGTAATGCCGAAAGGCGCTGCGGGTATTGGATAAAAAAATAAATAAAATCATCAGATTTAAAGTTAACCCAAAATTGATGTATCAGCCATGCTTACGATTATTTCTTTTCAATTTTGTTTTCGCTAGCTTATCTGTACAATTGGTTTATGAAAACAGACCCAGACGTTAATTGTTTTCTTGTCTGCATGTGATTGTCACATCTTTGGCAAATTTGATGGCAAGCGCACACTGCTCGACAAGATTTGTCGCTCAGTGAGACTGGTCAGTGTTGCTTCTTGGTGTTTGTTGCCGAAGTGGGACTATGGCTTAGTGGTCCACACTAGTAGACAATAATGTAGGGAAGCATCCCCCAACAACACACCATACACAAAGTTGTAGCCTCCGGCAAGAAGCAGTGCCAAAATGCGGCTCGCACAAATGATCCATACCGCACGGCATACCCATATCACCCGGACTGATGCTTCGAGTTACCTAGAGCAACTCTGAACGCGCAAAGAGACATTATCCGGCCACGGGAGAGCCGGATAATGTCTCCTACTTATTATCCTACTCCGTACTTTCTGCCATGAACAGTGGTCAGAGTATTTATCAGCGATAGACCGCTACACAAATCAGTGTCGCATTTTCTACTTAAGAAGTACTGTATCGCTCCAATGTGAAGCAACAATACTGCATATAGAAACTGACAAGGTGAGAACAGCAGGAAGGAGTTTCAGTTGTCCCAACTCCAGCTTCAGTGTCTTACCTTAGACAGCGTTCTAGCATCTCGTGCACCTCGGGGACACACACACAGCCAAGGCACATTGCAAGGCATGGAGTACATGCAAGAAGCCAGGCGTTCAAAGGACATACCCTGCCGTTCTCTCTCTGTCGTGCATATCTCAGAGCGCGGTATTTGCTCGATGTTGTTTTGTCTTTGTGTCATGAAAACGCACTGTCGGGTCAACAGTTTCTAAAACCCCGGCATGGGACGAGCCGCGAAAGACGACTCGTGCGGGTCGTGCGAGCTCCGGCGTGCGAGCGCGAGGAAAGGAGATATAAAAATAAAAGAAGAAATCAAGTTCTGCATGGAATCTCGGAAGTTGACGTGTCTTTCCTGAGCTCGGGGCCCATTTCTCTTGACGACCACTACAAATCGTCACATATGCTAGGTTAGTTGGAATCATTCTGACAAGAAACCCTGTTCGGACTATGAGGCACGGTGCGGGTAGTGCACTATGTTGTTCGGTTGATGAGATTTGTTGAATGTTTTGTTGTGAGCGGGGAATAGTCATGTTTTTCGGCTATCTTGTGTGATCAAATATTTTCAACGGTTACCTCTGTAGATTCGCACGGCTGAGTGCTTGGCGGCGAGAAAAAATCTGCGTAAAATGAAACAGATATTTCTGTTACTTTCGTTTTGCCGCACACGGACTATCTAAAAAAGCTTTTTTTTTTTTATTCTTTTCCGAGAGATGGAAGAATGCTTTCTCAAAGGCCCTGAAGAATTCCGTCCGCCATAAAATACGCAAAAAATAATAGAATGCAGTACTTTATTCGCCACCAGTGTCAGGAATTTCGCCTACGCAGAGTGGCACATCCTACTGACGAGGAACCTCACAGCCCAACGCAGTCGGGTAACACTGACGTACACTCAAAACCAGTTACTCGCGCTGTAATCTCGCCCAAGTTGCGAGATCTGCTCGCTGGAGAAAGGTATATATATATATATAACAACATTTCACTCATGACGAACTAAGAAAACGTCACAATGAAGGGAGCAGGTGCGGAAACCGAAAGGTTACATGGTCAGCTTTATTTCCACAATAAGGTTTGTTTTATTATTTTTATTTTTATTCAATCACCGTAAGTAATGTTTTGACATGGGCCCGTTTTACCGCTTCAAATATCTGCCCAACCACCCACTGTCGGATTCCGGCATCCTAGAGTTTATCCTCTTGAGAAACTCCGAACTCATTTGCTCGTTTTTGCAGGGATATTCACTGGCTGCTGGCATTCTATAGATATTCTTTGTACGGTGTCCTTGAAACATTGCGTTGCATACATTAAAGGACATCTTTTTTTCTTGTCTTTTTATTAGGCAGCGTTGCGTAAGTCCAGTAGTATTGACTTTTCTATTGTTTTTGCGTGTGTGTGTGTGTTTGGGGGGAGGGGGGAAGGCTATGTTTTTCAGATGGTGTTGGACTGTTGCAGTGGCGGTAACAGTAATACAAGTGTATCGCCATGAAAGGCCACCGTCCTGGTGGAGACGGTACAGCTGCCGAGGCTTGTCACTCCGTCAGGTGCCAGAGGTGGCCCGTCATCGGGGACGTGACGAAATCAACGGTCTCCGGAGCTTCTTTGTCGACGAGACGCACCTTCATACCTTCCCCTGCAATTGGTGGAAAGAAAATGAGCCTCATAAAAGAGCCTCTAAAACACGGCATGCTCTAAAGCGGCGTAGCGGTAGTTTTTTCCGGTACAAAGGGAGGTTCTTAGAGATTTTACGGTGTGTGGCCTTAAAGGGATACTGAAACGAAATTCGAGCGTCCATTTTATCGTCTGTCAGCCACCTTCTGGCCAAACCACGGAGACATTAATTTGTTCCTCAAAAAGACACCGAAACAGTTAAAAGGTATAAACAGATTTTCTCTACATCACTATGCACTAGAGTAACTGTATACAGCTTTCCAAAAACCACTCTGAGGCCGCCACCATGTTGCTGATGCTGATGCGGCTGGTGCGACTCTAGCGCCCTCTATCAGCTACGAATTTTCTGCCACTATCTTGGACTGTGAAGACCCGATCAGCGCGGTTCTCTAGCAATGTTTTGCGGTTTTGCATTCGACATTTTCTGGCCTCTTGAAAGTTTCCACTTAATTTTTCTGATGCATGCTGCGTACCCTTTCTGTGTTATCTCCCTCTGTGAGACATAGGGCTGGTAAGTGCCTGCCATTCATGCGTTTCTCCTCAGAAATTCGTGGAAAACGAAGAAGGGGAAGGACGTCAAACGGCCCTCGAAGCGATTTTGCGAACTATGACAACTGTTCTCCCCCCTCCCAGAGATAATTCGCAAACAGTCCTTCTCAGTCATCTCCAAAAATAGTTGTTCGAGTCGAGTTTGGAAAGGGGTCAGTCACGTTCGTACCTTTGCCTTGGTGCGGGTATGAAACTGCGCCTACTATAGGGCTCTGTTTATCGGAATCACAGTCCACTCGGTTAGGGGTTAGCAGGGACACCGGTGAGAGCCTTGCCTCAACACCAGTGACTGGGTTCGAAAACAAACGGTTTGTTGTCCCTGGGGTTGAGTATTTCCTGAAAAGGTGTATACGCTCCGTTCGCGGGGCAGAGTGCCGCAATGGTGCTCCGAGGGCGGCCATGTTGGATCTAAGGCCACACTGCGGGACGCTTTCTGCAAGAGCCCCGGATGGCTGAGCTACGCAATCGTCCTCCGTGCCGTCTTCTTCCCCAAATTCGAAAACATGTTCTTAAACATCGCTCGCGCTATAAAACAACGAGATTATACTGTATCCAGTGGCTACACATAATGTTGGTTCTATTTTAGTGTACGGCGTACATTGAGCAAACGCAAAGTGAGAAACATTATCCGCCCGAAACTCGGCGCCTGCAAGGTCGCTTTCCTGCACGAAGTTAGAATAACCTGGTGCGCGCGACTGCTTCTCAGCCAATACGGAGTTGGCGGGGAAAGGAAAACGAACGCGATGCATTGGGTCTGCAAGCGGAGCCTATATATACAGTTACTCTGTAACGAGTAACGTATTTCTCTACTTTGTTTCGGTAACGCCTACAACACTGCTCATAACCACGCCAGCACCCAACCAGCTTTGCCAGCGCTGGACCAAGTGACGTCACGTCTGTCACGTCAGTCTAGCTCTCGTGGTGCATATCGCGCTCTTCGATCGCTGATATTCGAGCGCTCGCTGGAATCGGTCATTTACCCCGAAGAATATAGCCGATAGCCACCCATTCAAAATACAAGGGTGCGAGTGTCATTAGCAGATTGAGCTGAACATGTTGAACTTATTACTGAACGTGAGAGGTATATTTTAAGTTTCGATTCAGTATTCCTTCAAGCCACGTGGCGCTAATATTTTTAAACAGAAACGTGGACAGAACTAGCAGAAGCCGCGCGGGGGACGAGTGAAGGCCGGTTCACACATACAGCGGAGCGCTAAGTTAGCGCTACGTGAGCGCTCCAAGGAGCGCTCATGTGGCGCTTCCTAGCGCGTGACGTAGCGCTCGGTTAGCGCCACAGCAGCGCTCTGTTAGCGCTTCAGAAGCGCTCTGTTAGCGCTACAGAAGCGCTCTGTTAGCGCTCTCACGCTCCTTGTGCCGTGCTTGCTGCTGCGGAACAGCGCGTGCACGGCGATTCCTTTGTTGTTGTTTTTCCTTTGGCATTGAAAGAAGAGGAAGTAAAAGAGCCGCTCTCCAAGCAAAGGGTCGGGCAGGCGATCCAGAGTCATGGACTCTGAGCGACTAATTGATTGGGTACGATCTCATCGCTTTCTATTCGATATGCGTGACCCTGGTTTCAAAGACACGCAGTTAAAAACCTCCGAAAGAGCTCTGTCTCGGTCCCTCAATCTGGGAATAAGGTTCGCCGGATACCCGCCGGTCTCGGTGCCGAAAAATGTCGCGCACCCAGAAGGCTCTTTTGTATGCTTCTGGGCGTTAAGTCGTCCACACACATATGCACTAATTGCGTATGTAAGAGCATTTGTCGCGTTTCTATTTCAGCGTTGCACATGTCCGCCATGGTGCTGCTGATGCACACCCAACCACAGGAACCGGAACCGCAGTGCACGCGCTAATCGGCGGCACCGCGGTACAAGAAGCGCTACTGAAGCGCTAACACGGCGCTACTGAAGCGCTAACAAGGCGCTACTGGAGCGCTAACAAGGCGCTACTGGAGCGCTAATCACGCGCTATATTAGAACGAAGTCACGCGCTAGGAAGCGCCACATGAGCGCTCCTTGGAGCGCTCACGTAGCGCTAACTTAGCGCTCCGCTGTATGTGTGAACAGGCCTTGATTGTGAGAACGCAATTTTGAAATAAATTCCGTGATGAAACTTCAAAGCTTTTGAATTTGTAAATTGCATTAAACGATTCCTGAAAAGGTTGCCTTCTGCTCCTGGCACAACAACTTATAGCAACTTAGGGGTGGACGGAATAATGCCTGTTTAAAGTGTAATTCCGGTCAAACGTCGAACCCCAATAAATGACTGACATCGATTTACGGAGGTTAAATACGATCACTGCCAACATATTACACTAATGGGAAACCGCGGTCCACTCTAAAACCGGTATTAAAAATGCGACTACCATCTTCTCAGCAGGCATTCAGCGGGTTGACTGTTTGTCAAGCAACCTTCTGCCCCGAAGTCATGTTCGTACTCAAGAAGGGTACTTTTCGTACTGCCACTTCTTTCGACCTGTTTTTAGAGCGGCGAACATTTCCCCGTTTCGTGGCATCGCCGTCGGCGTAGCCACCCCGCTAAATTTAGCTGGAATTTGAATTGGTGTTGAGGTCACGCGACGTCAATCTCCCCGCTAAATTTAGCTGGGAAACTTAAAGCGCTAAATTTAGCGAAGAAATTTTCCCCGCTAAATTTTTAATTGGCTAATGCTGTCAGTCAAGTCACGTGATACACGGTACCTTTTTCTAGCCAATTAGAAATTTGGTGGTCTAGGATCAGAAAGAAGAGAAAAATGAAAGACGTTTACAATTATCTATAATGCCTAATTAGAGCGCAGCTCTTGAGAAGGAGGAGCGGAAGGTACGGAGCGGAGGGTATGTCCCTCCTCACCCTCACCTCCTCCTCTCCGGCTCCCCTCCCATTTAGCGGGAAATTTTCGCTAAATTTCCCGCTAAATTAAGCGAATATTTCCGCGCTAAATTTGGCGGCGAAATATTCTCGCTAAATTTAGCGAAGAAATTTACCAACATTTTCCCTATAAATTTACCGGGAAATTTAGCAAATATTACCCCGATAAATTTAGCGGGTAATTAACGAGAAACTTTTCATTAAATTTAGCGGGAAAACTGAATTAGTGTTGATGTCACGTGGCGTCGATTTCCCCGCCAAATTTAGCAGAAAAATTTCCGCTAAATTTTCCGATAAATTATCTTGTCGTCACGTGTGACGTCACGAGGGTAAAATTTACCAGCTAAACTTAGCGGGAAAAGTTTCCCGCTATATTTAGCGGAAGCATTTCCCGCCAATTTTAGCGTGAAAATTTTAGCCTCGTAATGTCACACGTGACGTCATGTTTGACGTCATTATGGCAACGCGCGGTTACGCCGACGCCGACGCCGCTCGACCAGGAAACGGATGCCTAAGAGCTCGCACTCTAAAAAAGGTTGAATTTCTTTTGATATCAGACTTTACTAAGGTGAGCTCCAGATCTGTTTAGTTTTCGGCACCCGTGCGTACTGCCAGAAATCTTTTAAACATGTAGTCCTTGTCTCATAAACATCTGAATCCCGTCGCATTAGGCTCGTCGCGTTGGGGCAGGTTCCGGCACATTATGAGTCGATTGATGAACCCTCGCCCAGCTAAGATCGCACACTGCCGCCTAGCCCACTTTAATTTCGGTACACTGAGACAAATAATCCACGGGTTCAGGACAGGTGTGTGGGCGAAGGGATAGAGTCTAAAGCAAACGTCATAGATCTGCTCATGCAACCATCAACCTGAGACGCGCCGCTCCATGTTTTGACATGAGCAGGCATCGTATATATAGGTGTGTGGTTGTGTGGTCACAGAGCGTGGATCACGTTATAGACTTCAGATTAAGTCTCTTACCCCACTAGACGGGTTACCCCTCCACAACCTTGAACCACGCCATCGAATCTCAAAGGTAGATTGCTCACTATTTTTTTAAATGTCCACAAAGCTTAGTTAGTTTTTCATCATTCAATTCACAACTTTTCGGGATGGTGGTACAGCGGTGTGAGAATCACGCTCCCTAGCTGCTGGGTGATTGGCTTTACAATAAAGGTGCTTGCCTACAGCTTTATGACGTGAAAAAGTTAGACTAAAGGCTCTAATACTGCTCGTCTATAGCAAAACTAGAATTACTTTCGTGTCGCAGACGCAGCCTCGCAATGCTGGTCTACGACGATCATCCAGATAACCGCCATTTCGATAAGCGCCAGTGCGCCGACTTTAGGTCGTGAAAGTTCCGAATACTAAAATGAAAGATGAGTAAAATTGCGAAGGGCTTAATTTGCTGGCGCGCATGCGTTTATAAGCATTACAACGTACTTCCCTGATAAAGGACGTCCGAAAGGGAAATACTCTTCAACGCCACCGCGCTCTGCGCCAGGCGGGGAGGCGGGCCAGCCACCTAAACAATTCCGGGTAAAATTTTCTCTTTTCTCAAGTACCTTTCCAAAACCTGGAAATCAAATATCCTCGGATAGCTATTTAGACAGAAGGTCAGTTTTATGCAAGCTTTATGGTGAAAGTCATTTTAGTAGAGAGTTTTAGTAGACCGTTTCCATTTTCCGCTCCACTCTGAGGGTGCCAAACTGCGCATGCGCGGCCTGCTTCGCCGGAATGGAAAGCGGAGGTCCAAAAACGCGTTTTAGTAGACCGTTTTTTTTTCAGCGTAATACCCAAATCACACGGCAGCGTAAAGGTACCTTTAGACCAGGTACCTGTCGCAAAGGGAGCTGGAGAACGTGATCACGCGGCGCATAAAGGTCCCTTTCGCCAAGGGAGGTCCTGTGTTAAACGAATCTCGCCGAGCTCCCTTTACAGCTACAGGGAGTATAGCCTCGGACCCAAAAACTCCAAATAAAAATCACAGATATATAAATATATACTGTTTAATGCATTATAAGAAATTGAGTATATATAAGTATCAAATTATGAAATGATTGTGAACATAATGTGATGGAATAATACATTTACGAGGAACGCATACTCCAGCTAGCAGGTAGCAGCGGCGGCACGTGGAAAACCATGTCTGCTACGAACCCGAACGCGATGAACCACTGCGAGCTTTTTTCGAGGTTGTAGACGAGTCGTCCGACCCTTTCAATGGTGTGGCTGGCGCAACCGTGAGACTCCGACGTGGTTTGTTTCTGCCGGGCACTATTTAGCTACTTCGGTGAGAACTTTGCGAAAAATATAGAGCTGCTAAACAGAAAAAGGTCGCCCACCTCGCAAGGGAAACTTGTAAACACAGATTATTTAGGACCAGTGTGGCCAGACGGCTCGGACTTTTAAAGCAAGACTCATTTAGGTGTCCCCCTATAGATTAGAGAAAAAAAATATAAGAGCCGCAAAAGCAGACTAACACATCAATATTCAGGTGTTAAATGTGATATTTCAGCGCACAATAATCTAAAACTGCGCGTCAAACCGATTTTCAGAAATAATTGATTATCAGCATTTACAACGGTTAAACCAGCTGAACTACGAACAATAGGGAGAAAGAGAGTGAAGACAGGCGATCGCTGGACTACAGTGAGCTAGAATAGGAGTAGTGGAAAAATAGCCGGCTTCCAGGTGAGGCGTTTCGTGTAGAACCTACCAGGTAGCGCTGGTGTTCGATTCCGGAGCACTCCTGCCAGCGAAGTTCGCGCCAAACGTAGCTGTTTTTGATCTTAGCGGTTCATTAGTGTGGCCTATGTATAATTTATGGGTGTTTCAACGTCTATGAATTAATGTTTAAAGCTTACTTGGGCAATGTAGTGAAAACCGGGGTAACCCGTCTTGCATGCTGGCGCGTAGCGGTTCGCATCTGTCTTCTTTCTCTTCGTTTTCATTGCTTAGCGACAAGACTCGAACCTATGTAATCATAACGCTAAGCACTTGACATTCACGAAAACAAATTGCGAAAACGACCATAGACACCACAGAAACCATCTGAGAACGTACGCGACGCCATATCCCGTGTTACAGTAGTCATGTCCTCCGGATTTCGACAACAGCGCCACTCGCGGTAGTCTACACTTCTGGCTTCACACGGCCGATGGAGCGCCGCCGACGATTTTTCCACTACCCCTATATTCTAGTTCACTGTAGCTGGACTATGCTACCAACTATTTAATACTGATCCTTCGTCTTCCTCTCTTTGTCTACTGGCGTTGTGGCTACCTTCTCGGAACTTATTCCATCATTTAATGTTGTTGCTCCTCTATTATTGTCTTGAATTTTCTTCCTATACTTGATCTTTCTGTGCCATCTCGGATACTGGTTTTCCGAAGGAATCTTTTTTCGCTTGCCTGTAGGGCAATAGATGGTGAACTAGCGCAGTTTTCTTCTTTATCTTCTATGGCCAAGGCCTCAAGTATTTCGCGGGCGAGCTGGTCTTTGTGGTGAGCCAAGATGGTTCCCATTTCGAGCTTGGCCTCGCACGTGCATGCTCGACAATGAGCAGTCTAAATGCCCCGGCCCTGTTAGGGCTCTTATGTTTGCTGCATGCTCACGTGCTCGATCGTTGACGCACCTTCCCGTTTGTCCAATATACACACGCCCACATGACAGTGGTATGTTGTACACTACTTCCCTTTTCGCATTGGACGTACTTATTCTTATGTTTGGTGCTGCAAGTGCCGGTGTTGTTGGCCTCCGCTAGATTAACCTTCCGGCACATGGCATACCCCTTGTTGGGTGCCGAGCACACTACTTTGACGCCCTGCCTTGTGGCGAACAAGGCAGGGCGTCAACGATCGAGCACGTGAGCATGCAGCAATGGACACGCGGCGATTCATTCTGCGTGGACGCCGCAGAATGAGGCGCTAAAGCCCGATTCGCATGATGATTGCACTCGCGATTTTCAGCCGCGACGTCGATCGGGCTGCAAAGCGTGAACCGTAGCTGAGATGGTCGACGTTGATACTGAAAATCGCAAGCAGAATCGGACCAACTGAATCA
The DNA here is from genome assembly GCA_037355805.1 of Ixodes ricinus. Classification (NCBI taxonomy): domain Eukaryota; kingdom Metazoa; phylum Arthropoda; class Arachnida; order Ixodida; family Ixodidae; genus Ixodes; species Ixodes ricinus. The sequence goes on from JAZHYW010064159.1 coordinate 79,319, forward strand.
GGCATAACAAGTCGGTGATGGCCACTGGTAACAATGATCAACATCTCCTTGTATCCACTGTTTACATCGAGCCTGCTTACCAACCTTCAAACTTAGGTCTTTTGGAGGCCTGCACTTACGTCTCATAGCAAGTACCGGGCCAACATTTAGTCTACGGGCCGGTGTCGCCTAAAAGAGCAGACGACAAGCAGAAACGTTTGAAAGACCAGACTACAGTTCGAACGATCAGGCGGCCGTTTGAACCTGAAGACGCACTGAACGTAGTCCGCAGGTGGTCCGTACAACTTGACGGTTTTCCGGCGTTCACGTTGGAACAAACCAAATAAATCGGATGACCCCAAGTATCCGCGAATTCAACCCAGTGTGCTTCCCGCCCAAGCAGTCGTGGTCACGACGGCGTCTGGTTTTCCCTCGCCACGGCACATATCCACATTTCCGGAAGAGCAAAGCACATGAAAACTGACCTTCAAACCTTTCTCGACTTTTTTGGTACAGCCCCACTCGCGGCGTTTTGACGAGAAGGCAGGTTCTTGTTTGATTCCTTTCAAAACAACGTAGGAATACACGTCTCACATAGGGATTTCCGCCCACAGCCCCAGACCGGAAGTGCGCTCGACGCGCCACCACCGCGTTGTGAAGTAACAGAGATGAATTCGTGTCACCTATTGCTGTCACAAACACTGTCTGTAAGTGAACATTGATACGCAGAGAAGGGTACAGGAAACGAACTACGAGCTGGATGACCTCTCGGACTGCCAACAAAGCGTCCCCAACGTTGAGTACCTTTCTGAATGCTACCTGCTTGAAGAAGGTGCGACTCACTGCCGTGGCTATTATGCGGGTTCTCTTTGTTATCCATTCACCATATCCGTATCCCAAGTTCGTTTATAGCGAACTCTCCATATAGGAAATATGGATTGTAGTTAAACGATGCGTCTAAGGTGCGCCGCAAGACGAAATTCAGCGATGGGCGCTAGCAATACGCAACTGAACGGGGCG
>JAZHYW010064160.1:0-16800 GCA_037355805.1 Ixodes ricinus
TTATGCGGAAGCTTTAACATGGTACTACTCTTTCAACAGCTTCGTTCGGTTCGTCTCCTTACCCAATTACGGTGCCGGATATGTTGCACCTTGCCAAAGGTGGCGGGGCACGATGGCATCTCGTTTGCGGTGCATTGCATGTTTTGTTCTTACTTTTTTATTGCCCTCAATAAGGAAGGTGAGATTTTTATTGCATTTATTACACCGTCATTTTATGTCGTTTTAGTGAATAATCGTATGTCCGACAACAGTTATTTTTTCAAACGCTACTACGGGAACACTTGACGCTAAATTTATAAATCTTAGATCATAACCTAGCTGTTTAAAAAATACGTTGTAAAAACAAATACCGTATATCTTTTGTGTCTTTGGTATATCGTCGTCTGGTATTTCAGGCGTAGTGGGCCACGCTGCCCCCGGAGCTCTCGTTTGTCGCTTTCTTGTCGTTTTGGTCGAGACCGCCCAGGAGTTTTGTTGCTGGGAACAATTAAGAGTACGATTTAAAGCCTTTACTGAAACATGTCACTATCCAACATCGCTGCATTCAAATTCCCGGTGTTTGTAAGTCAGCGTTCACGGGTAGCAAGATAAAACGGATTATCGTAACAAGTATTATTTCTAAGGTAAGGCAAAATGGTCTATTAACCAACCAATTAATCGATTATGGTTTCAATAGCGATTATTTTCAACGAGCTAATCGATAAAATGTTGACGAACAAAAAAGAAAACGTAAAAATGAAACGCTTCGACAACACAGACAAGTGGTATTCCTGTATGAATGGCAACATTTAGGCAAACTTTTAACTTAAAGAAAAGAAAACTGTGGGGGCGGAATTTATCTTCCGGTAAGTTCAGAAGGTCCTCCCTGTCACAGCCACTTCAAAGTGCGTTTGTTCGTTTGCTGCCGCAGGGATAATCTCTGACTTAACCAGGAAGGCCACTGTTGCACAGGGTTGGGCAGTATCATGACTGATGGCCATGTCGCGATAGTCTCCAGAAATACATTTATATTGAAATATTTGTATCGCAATACATTTATTTTCACCAGTATCTCTATGCCTGTATTAAAATACATTTGGAATGTCTTTCTTGTATCGCGATACAATCAGGATGGAATGTATTTCGTTATATTTCTTGAAAAATACTCCCCCGAAAAAAATATAAATCCAATTTTAACAAGTTTTGAAACTGCCTTTTAAAGGCGTAGTATATGAATTTTGTTCTCGTGTGGGAAGGTGTACATGGGTCAGACTGGCCGATGTGTGAACATGAATTGAGAAGATGCACTGTCCCTGAAGTCATCACCATCAGGACCTCGCTCTACACGTATGAGATGAAAGCACTTACCCTTATTCCATCGAAAAAAATCTTTCAAGGTAATTCAAAATTTTAACGGAGGTTTAGGAACTGCCCTAAAGGCGTAGTATACGAGATTTTGTTCTCATGTGCGAAGGTGTACATGGGTCAGACTGGCCGGTGTGTGAACATGAGATTGAGAGAAGATGCACACTGTCCTGAAGTCATCACCATCGGGACCTCTCGCTCTACACGTATGAGATGGCAACTGTACTACCTTATTCCATCGAAAAACAATCTCAAGGTAATTCAAGAATTTTAACGAGTTTGGGAACTGCCCTAAAGACGTAGTATACGAGATTTTGTTCTCATGTGCGAAGGTGTACATGGGTCAGACTGGCCGATGTGTGAACATGAGATTGAGAAGATACACTGTCCCTGAAGTCATCACCATCAGGACCTCGCTCTACACGTATGAGATGGCAACTGTACTGAATGCCTTATTCCACCGAAAAACAATTCAAGGTAATTCAAGAATTTTAACGAGTTTGGGAACTGCCCTAAAGGCGTAGTATCGCAGAGATTTTGCTCCTCATGTGCGAAGGTGTACATGGGTCAGACTGGCCGGTGTGTGAGACATGAGATTGAGAGAGAAGATGCACTGTCCCTGAAGTCATCACCATCTGGACCTCTCGCTCTACACGTATGAGATGGCAACTGTACTACCTTATTCCATCGAAAAACAATCTCAAGGTAATTCAAGAATTTTAACTTGAAGTTTGGGAACTGCGCCTAAAGGCAGATGTTATACGAGATTTTGTTCTCAAGTGTGCGAAGGTGTACATGGGTCAGATCTGGCCGATGTGTGAACATGAGATTGAGGAGAGGATGCACTGTCCCCGAAGTCATCACCATCGGGACCTCTCGCTCTACACGTATGAAGACGGCAACTGTACTACCTTATTCCATCGAAAAAACAATCTCAAGCGTAATCCAAGAATTTTAACGAGTTTGGGAACTGCCAAAGGCGTTCAGTTGTTCTCATGTGCGGTTCATGGTCGTGGCGGAACATGAGATTGAGAGAAGATGCATCCCTGAAGTCATCACCATCGGTCTCGCTCTACACGATGAGAGGCAACTGTACTCCTTATTCCATCGAAAAACAATCTCAAGGTAATTCAAGAATTTTAACGAGTTTGAACTGCCTAAAGGCGTAGTATACGAGATTTTGTTCACAGTGCGAAGGTGCCTGTCAGACTGGCCGATGTAAATGTGTGCAAGCGACTGGCCGGTGTGTGAACATGAGATTGAGAGAGAAGATGCACTGTCCTAAGTCATCACCATCGGGACCTCTCGCTCTACACGTATGAGATGGCAACTGTACTATCCTTATTCCATCGAAAAACAATCTCAAGGTAATTCAAGAATTTTAACGAGTTTGGGAACTGCCCTAAAGGCGTAGTATACGAGATTTTGTTCTCATGTGCGAAGGTGTACATGGGTCAGACTGGCCGATGTGTGAACATGAGATTGAGAGAAGATCGCACTGTCCCTGAAGTCATCACCATCGGGACCTCTCGCTCTACACGTATGAGATGGCAACTGTACTACCTTATTCCATCGAAAAACAATCTCAAGGTAATTAAAGAATTTTAACGAGTTTGGGAACTGCCCTAAAGGCGTAGTATACGAGATTTTGTTCTCATGTGCGAAGGTGTACATGGGTCAGACTGGCCGGTGTATGAACATGAGATTGAGAGAAGATGCACTGTCCCTGAAGTCATCACCATCGGGACCTCTCGCTCTACACGTATGAGATGGCAACTGTACTACCTTATTCCATCGAAAAACAATCTCAAGGTAATTCAAGAATTTTAACGAGTTTGGGAACTGCCCTAAAGGCGTAGTATGCGAGATTTTGTTCTCATGTGCGAAGGTGTACATGGGTCAGACTGGCCGGTGTGTGAACATGAGATTGAGAGAAGATGCACTGTCCCTGAAGTCATCACCATCGGGACCTCTCGCTCTACACGTATGAGATGGCAACTGTACTACCTTATTCCATCGAAAAACAATCTCAAGGTAATTCAAGAATTTTAACGAGTTTGGGAACTGCCCTAAAGGCGTAGTATACGAGATTTTGTTCTCATGTGCGAAGGTGTACATGGGTCAGACTGGCCGATGTGTGAACATGAGATTGAGAGAAGATGCACTGTCCCTGAAGTCATCACCATCGGGACCTCTCGCTCTACACGTATGAGATGGCAACTGTACTACCTTATTCCATCGAAAAACAATCTCAAGGTAATTCAAGAATTTTAACGAGTTTGGGAACTGCCCTAAAGGCGTAGTATACGAGATTTTGTTCTCATGTGCGAAGGTGTACATGGGTCAGACTGGCCGGTGTGTGAACATGAGATTGAGAGAAGATGCACTGTCCCTGAAGTCATCACCATCGGGACCTCTCGCTCTACACGTATGAGATGGCAACTGTACTACCTTATTCCATCGAAAAACAATCTCAAGGTAATTCAAGAATTTTAACGAGTTTGGGAACTGCCCTTAAGGCGTAGTATACGAGATTTTGTTCTCATGTGCGAAGGTGTACATGGGTCAGACTGGCCGATGTGTGAACATGAGATTGAGAGAAGATGCACTGTCCCTGAAGTCATCACCATCGGGACCTCTCGCTCTACACGTATGAGATGGCAACTGTACTACCTTATTCCATCGAAAAACAATCTCAAGGTAATTCAAGAATTTTAACGAGTTTGGGAACTGCCCTAAAGGCGTAGTATACGAGATTTTGTTCTCATGTGCGAAGGTGTACATGGGTCAGACTGGCCGGTGTGTGAACATGAGATTGAGAGAAGATGCACTGTCCCGAAGTCATCACCATCGGGACCTCTCGCTCTACACGTATGAGATGGCAACTGTACTACCTTATTCCATCGAAAAACAATCTCAATGTAATTCAACGATCAAAGAACAATAAAAAAATTATAAGGCGCACCTGAATAGAGGCACATGCATCAGTGCACCGTCGGTAGCCTTATTGGGGAAGGAGCGGCTCTAATTACAATCTTTTATCTGAGAACTTCGTTTAACAAGAATAATATTCAGAGGCCTCTTTTTCTCTTTCTTTTCCTTTCTTTCGTTTTTTATTGGAGTAGTTTTCCTTCCAATTTGTTTTCGCCAATTATTTGTTTTTATTTATTTTTCTGTATATATATTAGCATAAATTTTTAGTTTTTCATCCTGCTTCTGTTTTTATTTGTTATTTTAAAGTTATAAATAATTGAAGCATTCCTTTATCTTAGTTAGTCTTCTTCGTCGTTTCGTATATGTCGTTGTACTTCTGCTTTATCTTCCTTTGGTTATTCACTTAATATCAGTTTGTAAGTCAGGGCTTGTCCGTGTCTGTGTCTTCCACTTGTCCTCGTGTTTAGCGCTACGTATATTTGTGTAATGCATAACCAACTAGCCCGTCACATGATCTTAGTACCGTATTTACTCAATTAATAGCCGCACTGTTTATGAAGAAAACCTGAGGGTTCGCTTTTCTGCAGAGCACGCAGATTGCCAATCACCGTGATCGACCGCATGATTCCAGCTGCTACCAAGACAGAGACAATGTCTTTGTGCCAAGATTCCATCTGTGAATATTGCATTTGTATGGAGAACCGTGTTCTCGATCTGGTTATTCACTATGTTATTTATGCGCAACGCATTGAATGGCTGTATATGTCTTCTGTGGAAAAGTAGACTCCAGGGCCTTGTTCATGAATAGTGCGGCTATTACTCGAGTAAATACGGTACTATAATTATTCATCGTGCGATCGTCATCGAGGTCATCGGTCTCACCACTGCACATGGTACAAAATAAAACAACCACAGACTGGATACTATGAGGCGACTACCACGCATTAAACTGCGTCTCGGCTCCCGACTGATATCCAATCCCCCACATCCAAGACATAACATCCAGCCTCGGCGGCGCATGCATATTTTCAAAGATCTACTTAGTGTACGCTTATCACCAAATCCCTGTGGCCCCGGGCGACGTGCCGAAGACCGCGATCATCACGCCATTCGGACCATATGAATTCGTCTGCAGGCCGTTTGTTCTTCGGAATGTCGCCCAAACCTTTCAGAGGTTTATTCAAAAGAAACTCCGGGGACAAACCTTCTGCCGTCGTTATGTCGACGACCTTCTCATCACAAGCTCCTAGCTCGCCGAGCTCGAAAAACACCTCCAAGCTGTGTTCGAGCTTCTCCAAACCGACGGCATCATCATCAACACTGCCAAGTGTCAGTCCGGTCTAAGTGTGCTGAAGTTCTTGGGAAACCGCATTGACTACAAAGGCATCCGTCGAATGCCCGCGAAGGTTGAGGTGATCCGGTACTTTGTTCGCCGTTTAACAAGACGCCAGCTGCGGGAGTTCCCTGTAATCGTCATTATTTAATGGCGTTTTGTCCCCCACTGCGCAAAAACCTCAAAACAGTCACGGTGAGGCAACCGCTTTGACCTGGAATGCCAAAGCAGAGAGCGTGTTCACCAAAATCAAGGTAGACATCGCCGAAGCAACCCTTTTGGTGTACCCTGAGGGCAACACTCCCTTGTCCGGCATGAAGGATGTTTCGGACGTCGTGATTGGAGCGGCCCTTCAGCAATGGCAAACCAACATCTGGAAGCCCATCTCCTTTTTCTCCAAGATACTGTCAACCACCTTGTGCAGATACAGCACCTACGGAAGAGAGCTTCTCGCAGGGCATCTGACGCTTCGCCACTTTCGCCATTTCTCGGAAAGAAAATCTTCATCTTGACTGATCATAAACCACTGATCTTCGGCATACGATCGCTGAAGTCTGATAGCTAATCCCAGGCAACTCGTGAGCTTCGCCAAATGTCGCACATCTCGGAGTTCACGACGGACAAGCGACACGTGAATGGCCGCGACAACCCGATGGCGGACGCCTCGTCACGCCTCTGCATCGGCGCCGCTGAACGACCACTGCTGAACTTTACCGTCCTTGCAGCTGCTCAGAAAACAGACACCGAGTTCGGCTAACTGTACACAGTTACTCACTCGATGGAGCTGCGCAAGGTACCGCTGCCGAAGTATAACGCAACTCTTTGGTGCGACATGTCAACGGGAACGCTCCGTCCCATTCTTTCTGCTCCCTTCCCTCAACCGGCGTTTGAGAAACAGCACTCGCTTTCGTACCCGGATGTACGGGGAACACAGAATCTCGCCACGTTTCCATTCATTTGGCCCGGCATGAATCGCGATGCTCGTCAGTGGGCTCGTGAGTGCATATCCTGTCAACTAGCTAAGATCCAGCGACCCACCATACGCCCTCTCCACCTTTGTCCCTTCTGATCACCATCGTCACGTAGGCGTTGTCGGACCATGACCACCATCCCAAGGCCAGCGGTACATCCTCACGTGCATCGATAGCAGGGTTGGGCAGCATCGTGATACAAAAGTACTGCGCCAGTATTTGAGAAATACATTTCGTATCTGTATTTGTGTATCGCGATACATTTTTTTCAACAGTATTTGTATTGCTGTATCGAAATACATTTTGAATGCTCCTTTGTATCGCGATACAATAAGGGTGAAAGGTATCTCGTTACATTTCTCGAGAAATACTCTCTGCCCCCCCCCCTCCTAAAAAATGACCGCATCTCCCCGTGGTGAAAGATGTTGTTTCATTTCATCTCATTTATTTTCACCTTAAGGGCCCGGTTAGGGCATTACATAAGGGGGGGTATATACATGTTATACAAACAAAAAAAGGAAGAAACACAAGTTAATTACATCCAGGTCAAGCTCATTAATCGTACACAATGGAAACAAAATACTAATAACAAGAAAAATGAATCCGTAAGCTTGACAAAAATACTTCTGGGTCCACGATGGTGACGATGGAGGATGGTAGGCTGTTCCAGTCGGAGATGGCTTGAGGAAGGAAAGACTGATTGAATGCGTTTGTGGAACCGGAAACACGTTTGATTGTGCAGGAGTTGTTAAGACGAGAAGATGTCCTGTCAGGAGGTGATAACAAAGAGCTCTTGAGGTCGGGGCAATGATAGTAGACTTTATGAAGAAGACAGAGGCGAGAGAGTTTTCTGCGGAGCTGCAAAGAAGACAAGGTTAGTTGACTTTTTAACGCGGATACACTGACAGAAAAATCATAGGTGGACAAGATGAAACGAGCGGCTCGGTTTTGCACTGCTTCCAGGTGGTTGATGAGGTAGGCCTGATGGGGACTCCAGATGGAAGCTGCATATTCTAATTTTGGTTTGATGAACGTGTCGTACGCCATCTTGCGGACGAGTGGAGGAGCACTGCGCAGGTTACGTCGGATGAAGCCTAGAGTTCTCGATGAGTCAGCATGTATGGCTTCAATGTGGTTATTCCATGAGAGGTCTGATGTTAGTCTTACACCAAGATATTTATACATTGAAACGGTTTCGATTAGGTCAGAGTCGAGGAAGTATTGATGATATAGGATAGATTTCTTTCTGGTGAAGCGGATTAATTTACATTTGGATTTGTTTAGTGACATCAACCAGGTGTTGCACCATTGGTTAATTTTTAGAAGGTCATCTTGTAGCTGGTTGTGATCATGCACACATGTTACTTTGTTATAGACTACGCAATCGTCTGCGAAGAGGCGTATTTTAGAGGAAATGGTGGCAGGAAGGTCATTGATAAATATTAAAAAAGCAGAGGCCCGAGAACGGACCCTTGCGGAACACCAGAGGAGACATTTGTTAAGGTGGACTCGTGATCATTGATGACCGTGAACTGTACGCGGGAGGAAAGGAAGTCGCGTATCCATGCAAACACTAAGGGGTCAAGGTGGAGAGAGGACAGCTTGGAAAGGAGACGTTGATGAGGGACACGGTCGAAAGCTTTGGAGAAATCAAGAAAGACGGCGTCTGTCTGGGCATGACACTCGAGGTTAGTGTGTAAATCATGAATGAAGTCACAGAGCTGCGTCTCACAGGATAGTCCTTTTTGAAATCCATGTTGATGCTTAAAGAAAAATCTGTTTGTTGTTAAGTGAGTCATGATGTGAGAGTAAAGAATGTGCTCAAGTAGTTTGGATGAGACAGATGTTAAAGATATCGGGCGATAGTTAGAGACAGTAGAGCGAATTCCCTGTTTAAAAACCGGGACAACCTTGCCAATTTTCCAGTCTGAGGGTAGGACGCTTTCAGATAAGGACTGATTATAAATGAGCGACAAAAATTCACTGGAAATAATGCTGGTGTTTTTGAGAATTTTCGAATTTATATTGTCAGGACCAGCGGACGATGTGAGTTTTAATTTTCCTATTAGGTTTACGATACCGGCAGGGTTTATACTGATTTGGGGCATTGGCTCGTAAAGCTCTTCAGTGAGAGTAGGGATAGTGGCTAAGCACTCTATAGTGAAAATTGAGGAAAAGTAGTCGTTTAGTACTTTAGGGTACTCGCTCTCAGGGATGAGGTCGCCATTTTCATGGGCAAGATGTACGATAGGGTTATTAGTTTTTGGTGATACTAAGTTCCAGAACTTCCTGGGGTTAGTCCGCAGGATGGTCGGTAAGTCATGGAAGAAGAATTTATTTTTGGACAGCTTAAGGCTCCTGGTGTACTCTCTGAGGCAGGAATTGTAAGCCTCCCAAACTTCGGTCGTGTCGACACGTTTGGCCTTCGCAAAGAGTCTCTTTTTTCTATTTCGCAATGAAAGCAAAGTTTTTGTAAACCATGGGTTAGTCGAATCTGTACGAATACGAATTGTAGGAACAAATATTTTCACAAGTTCATTCATTTTTGTTTTAAATAGCACCCAGTTCTCCTCCACCGATCTAAGGTAAAAATTATCAACGTAAGAGTAAAAAAAAGTTGTCAACTCGCGGTTTATTGATACATAATCTGCCTTATTATAATCTTGAATGATCTTAGAAATAGGATGATTTACGATAACGGGAAGTGATAAGGTAATATGCAGTAGCCTGTGGTCGCTTAGCCCTTCACAGTAGTGAATATATTTTACGATGTCTGGTGACGTGGTTAGTATCAAGTCTAGGATATTATCTGCACGGGTTGGTTGATCAACTAACTGTGTGAAATTTAAAGTGAGACACATTTCCAGGAATTGCTTAGATGCTGCTGTACCACCAGAGGATAAATTTGACCAGTCAATGAAAGGAAAGTTAAAGTCACCAAATAACAGCATGTCGGCTTTAGGAAAACGACCTTTAATATCAACGAGAAGAGAGCGCAAATTGGTATGGAAGGATGAATCGCAGTCAGGTGGCTTATAACACACTCCTATAATGATCTTACTCGAGGGAGTACAAACGCATACGCAAGTAAATTCCAAGCTGTTGTTCAATACACACACGCCAAAAGAAGATATGTGCCTTTTTATCGCAATGAGCACACCACCACCCCTCTGATCACTCCGGTCATGCCGAAACACGTTATAGTTGAGGTTAATAGGAAAGATTTCTTTGTCTTCAATATCTGGTTTTAACCACGTTTCTGTGAGAATGACTATGTCTGATGCGCTATCCTCGAGTACGTCATGCAGCTCGTCTCGTTTTGGCATGACACTGCGAATGTTTGTGAAGAGGACAGAAACATTTTGGTTTTTATCGCGTGTTGCAGTTTGATGTGATGACGGTAACGTTTTGGTTTTGTTTTTATTCCGCCGGGCTAGTTAGGAGAGTTCGATGACAGATTGAGACTCAGGGTTAAATACGAATCGTTTGTTGTTAATATGCAATTTGTTGAAACGTACTTTAAACGGTACGTTTAAGTCTTTTCCGTATTGAAACAGTTTGCTTCGAGCAAGTCGCACAGACTCGGAAAAATCTTCACGCACAGCGTAAGGGGTATCTTTTAGCTTGAAACCAGAGGACAAAATGTTTTCTTTATCTTTAAATCGGGCAAACTTGACTATGATTGGTCTGGTTTTCTTGGGATTGAATTTTCCCAGCCGGTGCGATCTTTCAAGATTTGAGGGGTCGAGCGCAATGCCCAAGTTCTGCGCGCAAAACTGGATGATTCTTTCTTCAGATTGCCCCCACGTTTCGGATTGGTTATCAGGGCAACCAAAAAACAACAGATTTGACCTTCTAAGTCGATTTTCATTGTCTTCACACTGTTTCTGGATATTCGCCAGCTCGACAGACATGCCTTGGGAAGGCTGGAGCGTAGTTTCCGACGCAGTGTCGGTCGCAGCCAACTTAGCTTCCACAGCACTTATCCTAGAGAACAGTTGTTGAACTGATATATCGGTAGCTTTTTGCCCTCTCTCTAGAGACACGACCTTCGCCAACATGTCTGTCTGCGTAGCCTCGATCCTCTGCACAGCAGCTAGAATACTCGCTATGTGGGCGCTGTCGGTATGAGGTCCTGGGTTGTCGACATGGTCAATGGCGGTATCAGGGCCCGGATTCATTTCGACGTCTCCCGACATTAATAAGAGGAGCTGAGAGACCGAAAAAACGTACGTGTACTGGAAACAGTAATAACAAAACGCTTTCCACCAAGAGCACACATCGTCGTTGGGGCACGACACCAAAAACAGACAAAGGTCATTGCTACGATAGCATTTGACGTGTTTGAGATAACCAACCTGAACGAACAAGCGAATTTGCGTCATGGCTTCCGCAGCGGTGTCGTGCCCCCATAGAGTAATATAGTAAACGTAAAGAGAGGACACTGAAGCCGATTCGCGGCCCAGATAGTGCGTTTAATGCCCTCCGCTACGTGGCGCTTTTCTGTAATTTGGTTAATATTATTTGGAGCTCTTTATCCGAGAAGTATTTATTTTTTAAATTGTTATGCTTTAGAAATATTTAAAGTAATTAAGACGACTAAATATTTTTAATCAAATACGTCACAAAACCACGTGATGAATGGCGCCTGCCATGGCCTGCCTGCTTGCCTGCACGCCGTCGCCTCCGCATCATTCTGCATGGCCTCTGCCCGTCCGTGCCATACGTACCGTCCGTCTGTGCTTTCTGCTGCGTCATATTCGGTCGACTTTGCATCAATCAAGGTGACGCATGACCGCCCGCGTCCTCGCATGCTCGGCGGGAATTTATGGAGCCAATCGGTTTGAGTTCGTGCTGTTGTTTCCGCCGGGCTGTCGGGCTGCACTTGATTGTGTGGGCATCTTGATTTTCGATGAGATAGTTTTAAAAAGAACTTAACTCACGTCCCTGCACGCAACATTGCCCTTGGATTTACAGATGACGGTGTTGAACGTATTTCTAACATTACAGATAGAGCCTTGGTTGTTGTGCTTTCTGAAATTTTCAGGAGGTGGGGTGGGCTTAGCCCCTTGCACGCACTGTTGGGCAGGCACGTAGCCAGGATTTTGTTCCGGGGGGGGGGGGGCAGGGGCGCGCGCGCTTATGACAAAATGCTGTATGAGGGGGGAGGGGGAGAGGAGGCCCCAGCAAAATGGAAGATTTCAAGGGGAGGGGGGGGGCAGGCCCCATGCCCCCCCCCTCCCCTGGCTACGTGCCTGCTGTTTTGCGCACTCCAACAACGTCTTCTGTTAAACGCAGTCTCCTCAGTTCTCTCATTCGGGAGCTAAAGACTGTTGGCTTCACAGTAAAGGCTGCTGTCTGTGATTAGTGGGCTTCAAACGTAAGCTTGGCCAACCAACGGTGTGTGTGTTGATAGGCCATTTTTTGAAGTTGACAACGAATATGTTTACTTTATCTTTCATGTTCCGCACCTCCCCAAAACAACCAAGAGCAATCTCCAAGCACAGAAACTTTGCATTGGAAATGAGGTCATTGAGTCGTCCCATATTGTTGAACTTTATCGTTCTACCCGTGTGATGAGCTTGCAGTTGGCTCCGAAACTTACTAACAGACATTTTTCAAAAACCTTTCAGTAACATGGAAGTAAATCGTGCCGCACAGGTACTGAGTGCCTCACTCTTTCTTGCAATCAAATTTCTTGTTTATGCAAAGGAGCTTCCTGAGGAAGCCATGGCTACAGCCTATTTCTGTGATAGGATGTACATACTTTTTGATTGTCTGAATAGCTCACAATTCTAGAAGACAGGGCAGGAGTTTCGTCATGCCATTTTGAATGGAGAATCTGAAATACTCGATTACCTAAACCAGCAACTCGGATGGATTTTAGCATGGCAGTTCCAAAGTAGGAGACAGCCACAAGCCATCATAGGGTGGCAAGTTACTATAAAAGGTGTCCTCATGCTCTGAAATGAGCTTTCAAACAGCCATGACTTTAAGTTCTTACTTACACGACGCCTGCAGCAAGACCCACTTGAAAAACCTTTTGGAGCAGCTATATACGACAAATGCTGGGCTGCAACACAAACCCGAAACTGCATCAATTCACCGGACTAAAACAGATAGTGATAAAGAAACTGTTCAAACTGTCGAACAATGGAAACGTAGAGGATGACAAGGCTGACATCTTCAAGGAGCTGCCAATACCTTCGCATTATGGAAGTTCAATTTCAGACAATGTGGGATGTCTTCCAATCGATAAATTCCCGCCACTAGAGGATATTTCTGAGCTGGCATCAGACGTCAAGTCTAACGTAATTGGTGACTCGTCCACTTGCTACGTGTGGGGCTATTTGATCAAGCTTGTGCTTGAACAGACTATTCACAGCTGTGGCTGTTCTCAGCTGCTATGGGATGAATCTGATAACTTGACCAGGCCTCACCAGTACTTTCTTGTGCTTGAAGCATGCCACGTGCCAGGAAAACTCTTCGGGAACTTAGTAGTACGATCACAGGCTGCCTTTAATTTCATTCAGCAACTAGAAAATCACTTTCTTCCAATAATAGAGAGTGTGGCACATGTTCGAGGAGTCTATACCGCCGTGTATCGCACACTTAGAAGTGTGGGTGGTTTTAGCCTTTGCTCAGAGGAGTGCCACAAACGGCTTTTAAAAATGTTTTGCAGAATACGCGCTTGAATTGGCATGTTCGATTACTTAACCGGAATTCGGACAAAGTTCGGTTGCACTCTTCAGTGGCTGGTAAGCAACTAGGCAGGTTTAACTGTTAATAATGTATTAGCGGAGGCGGTTGCCAAACCAAAAATAGAAAGGGCTTATTAATTGATCGGTGCTGCTTGCACTCCAAACATTTGTTTCCCCTTTTCCAGCAAATGTGTATCACGGCTGAAGAACAAAAATACTTGTTCACTTTCTACAGAATTTCTATAGAAAATAGTGTATAGAGGGTAAGAATATTCTAAAGAAAATGTATCCAGTTGTATCCACTATCCATAGTTTTTTAGCCTCTTTTCTGAAGCTATTCTTCTTTCCTGAACAATTTTGGGGAATGTTTAGGGACGTTGAATCTTGTCAGATTTTGAATAGAGCTCTCCTTGTTTGGTAATAGCTTGCCTGCAGTGAGTTTGAGGCTATACAAATTGGCGATTTTTATACTAGCCGGAAATTGTTAATTTGTTCTATCCGGTGTGTACTTCGCACTCTTATTATACACTTATGACGAATAATGATCGCGACGTGTTATATATTTCTGTACGTACTTCCCGTGCCCGAGTCGGCGTGAAAGTGAATGAATCATTCAGCATGTTCTCTGTGGAAATTTTTGTTAACTTGGTTCTGCTAACAATCTATTACGAAGTGTACGATATGCCGAACTCCTTCATATTAATTTATTTTTGTAAGTATCAGTTTCGTATAAAACATACAGAGCTTTTGAAGTAAATCATGTATACATGGATGTGGTCCAATAAAATGTTTTCGAACCACTTACTGTTGTTGACCCCAGAATGCTCCACCAGCCAGGAATCTGTGGCGATTGTGTAACTTCGATGTTTTACAATAGGAAAAGAACAAGAAATACACCTCTGTTTTCTAAAAGAAATTGAAATATTCTGTGACACTCCTTGCACGGATTCTACCGTGAAATTTAAAAATAAAAGTGCGTCAATATTAGAAAAAAAAACACAAAGAAACAGCGGCTTCGGGAGTCGAGGAGCGAGGCGGGAAGGAAAGAGAGAGAGAAGGGTACCGGAGAACCGGAGCAAAAACGCCCAAACCGAAACCGAAACTAATTTGACCGGAACCGGAACCAGATTATGCTTAATGCCGCCCGCTAGGAGCGCTACCGGTCATGCGTCTATCTGGGCCGCTGGGGCCTATGGCAGTGTCCGCTCTTTACCTTGTGTATATTACTCTATGGTGCCCCGACTGGCCGGGCTGTTGGAGCTGCTTAAGTAGACGCCCTTCCGTCGACGTCCCTGGTTGCCAGCCGAGGTTGATGAAAGTGCCCAGACTTGGCACAGCGATGGGATCCGGCCAGGGTGTGCAATCTTGCCCCGCAGACAGAAAAACAGCGTCGTCACCAGGACCATGGGAATTGGGCGCGTAATCCACGGATGGCTTCGGCGAGATGATTGAAGAAAGGAGCAGCACCTGAACGAACAAGCGAATTTGCGTCATGGCTTCCGCAGCGGTGTCGTGCCCCGACTGGCCGGGCTGTTGGAGCTGCTTATGTAGACGCCCTTCCGTCGACGTCCCTGGTTGCCAGCCGAGGTTGATGAAAGTGCCCAGACTTGGCACAGCGATGGGATCCGGCCAGGGTGTGCAATCTTGCCCCGCAGACAGAAAAACAGCGTCGTCACCGGGACCATGGGAATTGGGCGCGTAATCCACGGATGGCTTCGGCGAGATGATTGAAGAAAGGAGCAGCACCTGAACGAACAAGCGAATTTGCGTCATGGCTTCCACAGCGGTGTCGTGCCCTCAATCAGCACCACCAGGGCGAAGCTCTGATGGTGCTGATGATACTGATTTTGTTGATAGGTAGAGCTGATGGGGCTATTTTTTTTTTGCTGATACGCAGTGCTGAGTTCCGGGTGGCGTTTCGACTTCATTATTACTGCTTTATGGTCGGTGAAATGCAGAGCCAGTGGTTCTTCTAGCGGATCAGCTTGGATCCGCTAGAAGCCTTGGGAACGCATCTCCACAGCTTAAGTCAAATCAAATCAAATTTTATTTAGACAACCGTTGAGGAATAAAGCTGTCTGGGGGGCCGCCACAAAAGGCATCGGCATGCCTGACAAAGCGACAGCCCCCCCCTTCCCCCCCTCCCCTCCCCACGGCCAGAAAAATGAATGTCTGAGAGGGCGAAAATTACTTAATCATGAAATATCAAACATAAAAACTCATAAGCGGTACAGAACATTGTATTCAAAGAGAAAAACAATGAACTAAAACCAAACTCGCCCCCACGTAGGACAAACAACAACGAGGCACATCAATTTTTATGCCTGCACAAACACGGCAAACGAAGGGGCCACAAAAACACAACATAGTGCAGCCAGCCAGCCAGCCATCTCTACAAAGATATTTACTTAAGCCCGCAGAGATGAAGCACAAAGAGCAACATACGCGGAGAAACAAGAAAAAATAACAATACTGAAAAAACATGTTTTTTTTAAAGGACAATAGATAGACATTTATGTTTTTCTTTAAAGCTTGTATAGGCATACCTCCCAGAATAATGGTCATGAGATCAGGGTGGTCGTTCAGAAGTACAGGTTTTTGATAATCTAATTTTTGTATGCCATAGTTTGTGCGTATTTTTGCCCTCTGTAGCTGGTGTGCCGAAAATCGTAGGGATGATCTTTCAAAGATACGTACTGAAAAAGACAGTTGGTTCTAATTTGATTTGAATATTGATTAATAAAGATAATTTCTTATTTATAACATTTTGAATAGTTAATATTCGGTGCTTTCTAAAGAGCGGAGCAGAGTGACTGCGGTACGGGGCATTTTCGACGAAGCGCAGGGCCTTTTTCTGTGAGGTGTGCAGGGTTTCTATATTTGTTTTTACTGTAGTCCCCCATACAAGGAGACAGTAGTGAAGACGTGAATGAACTAAGGTATAATACAGTTGTTTTTTTACCCAATGAGGCAGCATATTATTAAGTCTATAGGTAATCCCGATAGAGCGTGAGATTGCCGTTCTTGCTCTCTGCACATGAAACGACCAATTTAGAGTTTCATGAAACAGAACACCTAAGAACCTATGTGATATAACACGTTGGATGATTTCGCTTTGAAATTGAATTTGAATCTCCTGCTGAATACATTAATTTCGTGGTCCAAATATGATATACTTTGTTTTTTTCGTGTTTAATTGAATTTGGTTTACTCTAAGCCACGATGATAAATTTTCAAGCCATGCGTTCGTTTCGTGCTCAAGTATTTCTAGGCTTGTTCCAGAAAAAAATACGTTCGTGTCGTCAGCATATAAAATTATATCTGGTGTTTGAGGTATTCTTATAATGCCATTATGTATATTAAAAATAAGAGAGGGCCAAGAATGGACCCTTGCGGGACACCGTATTCTATTTTACCCATATTTGACCTCGCGTGACTAACGTCTGTATATTGTGAACGATTTGATAAATAGCTTTTTATTAAACTAAATGAAATTCCCATAATTCCATATTTGGAC
>JAZHYW010064163.1:0-26890 GCA_037355805.1 Ixodes ricinus
GGGATGACACACGTGGGCCAGACGGGCAGGTGCGTCAATGATCGCACCCGCGAGCATGCTGCCTCTACAAGAACGACGCCTTCGGGGCACCTTGCAATTCATTGCAATAGATGCTCGTGCACTCCGGCCTTCAATGACACAAAGATTTTGGCGAAGGTACAAAGATAAAGTGTCGCGAGGAATTACACGAGGCGTTTGAAATTATGACCAGGGAGAAGAAGTGTATAAGTGACACGTCCCTATCCTTATCTGCGAATGAGTTTGAGTTTTTGAAACGCGCGCTGAGCAGATAGGGTAAACGGGGTTTTCTGTGGCTATATAACGTGTGAATTTTCAATAAACTTCAGTTGAGAGTGCGCCTTGTCCTGTTTTACTTCGTCTGTGTCTTTGTATATTTTTTCGGCGCTTTTTGCTTGCAATGAACTCAATCTGGCCCAAATATCCACTGTACTGCAGTTTATTTCTTTTGCAACGGGCTCTGCTCTATGTTCTCCTAATAGCCATCAGTCCGTTTATCCCTTAATTAACCTTATCGCCCTCTCGTGCTGTCGAGCCAGGCACCTTTCATATGCCATTCGCCGTGGATGCTATCCATGTGAAGTGACCGCCCTCTTCAACGGAGTCCAACCTTCTACTGGTCATGCCAGGAGAGTTTGCAGAATTCTCCGGTCTGAGACCTGGAAACAAGTTGAGAGGTACAGGGATTGCTTGAAGATCACGTGCTATTCTTCTGGTGCGGGGACACACGCTGCAGAACAAGCCTTCAAAAACCACCTTCGAACAGCTGCACAATACACAGATGTCTTTTGGGAGCAAGTCCGGACTTCGCTGGTGAAGAAGGGCGCCGCCAACGTCAGGAAGCAAGAAGATGTCACCATTCTTGGAGGTGCCACTTTACCACCAAACATCAAGTCTGCCTTAAACCACGGACCAAAGTTTAGCCAGGAACCGAGATTGTGCCCCGTCACAAAGCTGTCCTTGGTGAGATGGATGGGCGGCTTGGCTGTGCCTGAGCACCAAGAACGATGCGTAGCCGACGGCGTGGACGTTGTCCAACGCACCGCTGGCCAATCAACGAGAAGCTTCAAGACCAGCAACATCGTCACCTACTTTTCGGAACACAACCTCAAGCTGGTAACTGCAGACAAAGAAGGAGGATTCGTCGTTGCTCCGTCCGCCCTGTACGGTGTGAAGGCAAGCCAGGCCATCGACAAGAATTTCAAGCGAGTCTCTCCAGGACCCTTGTCAAAGGTGAAATGTCGGGCCCAGGACTTATGCAGCAAATTGGAACTATCGGGGTTGCTAAAGAGCGTCAAGTCTAGCAAGAAATTGAACCTCGACATATTCTTTACTGCTAAAACGCATAAACTTGAAGTTCCCTTTAGGGCCATTGTTACAGAAAGAGGCGCTTGGCAGTTTCACATGGGTAATTTCCTGCGCAAACATTTGTGCGTGCTTGAGCTGCATGACCCGTTCATAGTGCGAAATTCAGAATGCGTCATTGAATTTTTGAGGCAGGGGGGCCAGTGTATGCGCAGTGGGTTTTCCATCGACGTCGAGGATTTATTTTACTCGATTCCTCATGAACCCCTATTCTCGGCGGTGAGACAATGCATAGACCAGAACGGAGTTGTCGCTTTCCAGAATTCTTCGGGCATCAATGTTGATAGCTTTCTTGAGCTCCTGGTTTTTTACTTAAAACATACGTTTGTGTCATTCGAAGGGAGTCTTTATGTGCAAAGAAAAGGCATTTGCATCGGGTCCAGTGTTGCACCTGTTTTGTGTGACATTTTTCTAGGCAGCTGTGGAAAAAACATTGCTTTGAAAATTTCGAACGATGACAATGTGAAGATCTTTAGATACGTCGACGATTTCCTCGTCCTCAGCCGCTCGGCGGGGCCCCTTGCAGTGAAGTCTCTCAGTTGCTAGACGTGTTTAAATTGTGTTGCTCCGGGTTAACATTCACGCATGAATTACCAAAAGAAAGCAAACTGCAATTCTTGGACCTCGAGCTATCGTTTTTGGGGGACCATGTTTGCTGGAAGTATGCGCCTCGATCAAAGAAGGGCATCCTTCCTTTTGATTCCGCCCACTCGAAGGTTGTGAAAAGGGGCATAGCCAGTTCGTGCCTGGGGGCTTCCCTCAGAAAGTCATGTTTGCACAGTGCGCAAGGCAGCTTCGATTGTCAGATAGAACGCCTGCAGAGGGCTGGTTTTCCGCTGAGGTCTTTGGTTGAAGTGGCAGAAAGCTTAATAAAAAAGATTAAAGGTAATCAGAAATCAAACAGCGATAGACCGACTTCGAGGCCTGTTGTAATTCCATATTTGCACAATGTCACGCACAATCTAAAAAAGGTAGCCCAGCGCTACAATGTACCGGTAGTTTTTTCAGCGCCCAATAAGATGGCGCGACTTTGTCGCCAGATAAATTCCCCACAGCCGTCTTCAGATCCGTGCACTACCAAACACCGAAATAAGTACGTCGAATGCGCCACTGGCGTCGTCTATGAAATCCCCATGACGTGTGGGATGACATACGTGGGCCAGACGGGCAGGTGCGTCAATGATCGCACCCGCGAGCACGCTGCCTCTACAAGAACGACGCCTTCGGGGCACCTTGCAATTCATTGCAATAGATGCTCGTGCACCCCGGCCTTCAATGACACTAAGATTTTGGCAAGGTACAAAGATAAAGTGTCGCGGGAATTACACGAGGCGTTTGAAATTAGGACCAGGGAGAAGAAGTGTATAAGTGACACGTCCCTATCCTTATCTACGAATGAGTTTGAATTTTTGAAACGCGGGCTGAGCAGATAGGGTAAACGGGGTTTTTGTGGCTATATAACGTGTGAATTTTCAATAAACTTCAGTTGAGAGTGCGCCTTGTCCTGTTTCCCTTCGTCTGTGTCCCTGTATTTTTTCGGCGCTTTTTGCTTGCAATGAACCAACTGGCCCAAATCTCCACTTTCCAGCCAAGGCAACTTGATTTATTCCTAAAGTAACGGTGGAATGACGAGGGCATCCTTGATACATTTCTACGGTGGATAGTACTGCGATTCGCAGTTGCAGCACGTCCAAGGTTATACGATTTTCAAATACTTTCCATAATTTACTTCACGCCATATCAGATGATTCAATGAAGGACATCACCGGCGGAGGCTAAGCGCTTCCTGTGTAGAGAGCAAGTCGTATGCCTCTTGCGCAGGAGTTACGGTGACGTCATAAAGACGCCGAGCTCTGATTGGCTCTGATTGAAGGATAGTGGGTAGACCTCAAAGCAAGCTGCCTTGAGGTCGGCCCACTATCCTTTATTCACAACCAATCAGAGCTCGGCGTCTTGTCTGACGTCACCACAACCCCTGCAAAAGAAGCAGACGAACTTCTGCTCTGTATTCACCGCTGGGTGTTTCCACGCCAGATCGTGCAATGATAGTGCAGGTCAGATATTTTATACTTATATAATATATATGTTTGCTTTTTAAGCTTAACATAATTTTTTTTTTTTAAAGCCATGAAAGTATGATTAATGCGGTCTGCGCAGGTGCGTTATACGGTCAGGGGGACATAGTATAGGGGGCTATTGGAACGATCAGTCGGCTAATTAGTAAAATGTGTTAATTAACTTTTAATTAATGAAAAAAGACGTATAGTTTTAATTAGAAACTTGCTCAGCGTCATCGAAAAGCACTAAATGAGTAATTTTCAAACAGACTTTGAGCCCGTGAGAAGCGTAGTAGTGCACTAAATTTACCACTCGTGGAGCAGGGACAAGTGCTAGCGGCTCTTATATAGCCCCAGCCGTGCGAACGCCGTAAAACTTTGTTGTTTTTCTCGAGATAGATATTAAAATTTCGAAGCTCGAAGCGTGGAGACAACCTAAGTTACGCCTATGGTATTTTGCACAGTCGTCAATTTCACACCGAAGCATGCAGAAATACGAAGAAAAAAGAAATAGAAAAACCACACTCCCGTCAGCACGAAGTTTGTCAGGGAACTGTTTCACTGGTGTCGTACATCAGCATCCACATGGTAGCTACGGTCAGGAGCGTTCAGTTCAGTCCAAGTTGTCTCTCGTGGAGATGTTCGGGCTACATCAGAAGTCACAGCGTGAAGGGTGCCAAGATCAGAGCCGAGTTGCGACGTCACTTTCTTGAAGAAACTCTAGCAGGGCTTTGTAAGTTCGACGCGTCGCTTTCCTGCAGTCGGGAAGATTAGTTGGTGGTACGTCGTAACCGCTGCCTTAGCAGTCTGTAGAGTGCTGTGAAGTATGGCTCTGGTGCTATCATATTTTGGACATGTTCAGAGTACGTGTTCCGTGTCCTCTGGAATTTCAGCAGATGTCGCAATTGCGATCGATTGCTCGTGGAATCTTGTGAAGGTCTTTCTTCTAAGGGATATCGAGCTCGTAAACTGTGAAGAGGCAAGAGTCTGTTCGGTTGCTTGGACTCCGGGACGAGGGGAGAGGATTATCCATGGCGACCCCGCTGTGGGGGTGTCGCATCCTCGCTATCATATGCACCAGTCGTCTGGCCGGTCACTGAATCTTAGAACAAAAAATCTTGGGACATCCTGACGATGACCTCAGCGGCGAGAATTCGGCTCCTTCGTTGTGTTTGATGCCGCAGTGGGAGGGAATCCACTTGAAGGCGAGACGCCATCCTCTACTTCGAGTTTGTGGGCTATAGGAGCGGCCTCCTGTGCCAGGGTGCGAACGTTGACCAGATTTTCAATGTGGCAAAGGACACGAGAATCTGTAAGAATTACTACCCCTTCCAGGCTCTAGCTCTATTAACACCTTAAGAGCACTTACAAATGGCTTCCAACTCAGCTGTCGTTGGCGCTAGTCCAAAAGTTCAGCCTCCCAGCCTGCTGCACTCCAATCGATGGAATCACGAAGGCTGCTGTGGACGTCGCCGTCTCGGGGATGGTTGACCCACCTGTGAAAACGTGCAGCCAGCTGCAATACCTTGTGTCGATCTCGTCTACAGCGATCGATCGATCCACGAAGGAGGATACCGTTCTTTTTGCTGTAGACATGAGAGAGTACCTGTGATGTCCAAAGGTGGAGAGTAGTGCGTGGCGGCGGTGATAGAAAGTGTCGTTTAGGTGGTCCAATCTGAAGCTTAAATGCCGCTACAATCATTCCAAGGTGGGATAGTGGTTGGGAAAGAAGCTTGAACAGGTAGGATGCTGCCGAGGGGGCTTCAAGCGGTCGTAGAACGTGCCGCATTGCTTGTTCCTTGCATGAAGCGAGATGGTAGTTGCCCTGTGTCTTTACAAGTGTAGCAACATTTTCGGAAAACCGTGCGGAAGCCCCCACACATAATCTGAGGGCGCATTGGTGGAATCGTTCCAGCTGTTGCATTTGATGCTCCCTATTTGCAAGAGTGGTACAGCATATAGTATCCGTGAAAGCATGTCAGCA
The DNA here is from genome assembly GCA_037355805.1 of Ixodes ricinus. NCBI lineage: Eukaryota > Metazoa > Arthropoda > Arachnida > Ixodida > Ixodidae > Ixodes > Ixodes ricinus. Next base: position 5,425 of record JAZHYW010064163.1, read on the forward strand.
GGACAGTGCTAGGAGGCCTTATGGAGAGGCTCCGAGAGTTTCCCCGATGAGAGCTTCGTATGATGTTGATGGGGTGATTAAATTGTGTGAGGAGGCGGTTTGCTTTTTTCAAATCTAAACGATTGCGTTATGACACATTTCTTCTCAACGTTGTACAAAGGCAGCTACACCATTGCATGGAGCCCGGCCATGGCCCGGAAAGAATCCCGTGCTACCCGGCTCCCGTGCCCGGCCGGAGAGCGAAAACAATTCGTGCTACCCAGCCCGGACTTTTAGGGTTGGCCTCGGCCCCGTGCAGAGCTCTAATGCACGCGCCCTCTCTTGCTATTTTCAAAAAAGGTCAGAAAAAGACGTCACGAACTGGTGTCATGCACGCGCTTCTCACACGAGCGACACGCGCTTGGCGGCTGAAAAAGATTCTTGTATGACATAACGACTGGTAGGAATTCTTTTTGTGTTTTTTCATGCTTACTTACATCATCCGGGAAAGCAAACATGCTATTCGGTCCACGGAATAAAAATACTTTAGAATTCACCTCGAATTACTTTTTTCTTCTAGGAACCTCTTCAGCTGCCATCTAATTGCGCACCCGATGGAATGCAGATAGAACTTTATAACCACGAGGGTTTTGTTATTGTCAGTTTCCATGTCAGTTGATACAGTGGCTGCCCGGGTCATCTGTTGTGAAGGGAAGTCATGTAGCCATGGGAGAAGCACTCAGCTGCACATACAGGGGTGTTTCCCTAAAATGCGGACGAAATCGTCGTGTGAAAAGTACGCATCGTACGCGAAAGAGGGTTGATAGAATATTGGTTCCTGCCAAAGGGCAGATTTAGAAAAAAACGGTTTGATATAATTAGGTTAATAATTACTTTCGCCAATTAACGCTTTAATTAATATACTTAAAGGTACCATTTAATTTGCAAACATGATGGGCATAATTGAGAACTATTAATTCCACCCACATTATAGAAATATAAGGTCAGCTCCTGTAAAAAAACACTAAATTTGGACGTGTTTTGCGAAGTGTGTGTGTATGTGTTTGTGTGTGTGTGTGTGTGTGTGTGTGTGTGTTCGTTTGGGGGGTAGCCCTTCGCAAGGAAGCGCAAATGTAAAGCTAAACTAGGGACACTATGACTTTTCACACCTTACGATGAGACGCTGCACCACCGCACAGCCTTTGTCGGTTTTAGAAAACGTATATTTTGTAGCTGGCGTCATGTGGCAATGCCCCTAGCAACGAAGACGAGCCAACTCATTTGGAAGGTTTGTTGTCGTTTTGAAGGCGATATGTTACTCAATGTTTTGCCATCAAAAGCTAGTTCAAGTAAAGGTAAACAGCTGAGAGCGAGTTCAAAAAAAAAAGTGGAGTTTTTGTTTTTTACTGCGAAGCTGGTATGTGTTAGAGATCTGAAAAGAAAAAAAAAAGCGTCCATGGATGCTAGCAAAAAACTCGTCTTTAAACGGCGCTCCTCCGTTCCGATTGGTCGTGGCAAGTATAAATAAAAAGAGAGTGGGGCAACCCGCTTGAGTCAGCCTTCCTTGGCATTATTAGATGGTGAGGGTCCTGATCACTTTGTTATCATCTACGGTCACCGACTTATCTCAGCTAACAGTGCGACTGACGAGGCTGATGGGCAGAACGCACCGATCTAACCTTCTTTTCTTTCACTTCCGCGATGCTGATAAAAAAACTTGGGCTCTATCGAAAAAAAAAACTGTTCTCGAGGAATTGTGCTTCGAAAAATTGGGTATAGAACTTGCCCATAAGTGATCATTGCAGCAATGATCGCCTTAGCTCATCATATAGAATTAAATAAAGACAATTAAACAACAAAGTCGTGTAAAATTAAATAAAGACAATTCTAAAAAACGCAGTCGTGTACGTGACTTCATTGCAATCATATGTAAATCGTAAAGATATCGTATAGTAGTCGTAAAGTTGTCCACAAAGTTGTCGTAAGGATAACAGCTTCTGCTGCTCCTCTATCTTCACACGTGAAGTGGATGGGCTCTACAAATATTTTCGGTAATATTGACGTTGCAATTTTGCCGCAGTTAGATAAATGAGCTGCGTTTCTGCATTAATAGAAAAAACTAAAATAATGGCTAAGCAATTTCATATATATTCGTAAAATGCATTTTAAAGATTATAATTTTCATATATTTTTAGGCGTTTTGTGTAAAGTAGTTCGCTTTTAAACAATTTGTGAATGTGTCTCTAAAATGTGTTTATTTGACTGTTTCGTGTTTTTTTGTGTGTGTTTTTCTTTGCATAAAAATTTTTGTTGTAGTATTTAATATTTTGTGTAAATGTTGTGAACCTACCTCAATTCACTAGAAAAATATTACTAAGAGCATTCATCATTGTTAAATTGATAACTGTGCAATGTACCATGGCTGAACCTTGGTATAATCTCGACGCCTGGAGCTCCGAAATTTTTATCTCGGGAAGACAATTATCTACGGCGTTCTCAAATAGCTAAAACATCAGGTTAGATTATTTCAAGAACATGGCTTTAATATAGACTTTTTAAATCAATAATAATTCAAAAAATGGCACGGACCATCACTGCACGATCTGACATGGAAACAGCGAAAAAAACAATTGAATATCATTGTTATTTCTCGAAACGCATCAGTCCGTCCAATATCTGATATTGTATGCCCCTCTGCATGAGTAATTGAATTTAAACTGCTCCAATCGCATCCTAGCGTAAACGGTGCTTTCATTGATTGGCAACACTGAAGCTTTCACGTCGCCACATAACGCAAAGCATGCATATTAGGCACACCTGAGCGTGCTTAATTTGTGTTGCTGTGCTCGACTTGTTTCGTGGATTGGTGAGATTTTTGCTGCTCGGCTGGGTGCCCCATCCACCGGGCAGCTCCTTGCGAGCCCAGACGTGACGTTCCACACTTTTCCGCGAGACGTGCAGCGCGACGAACAAAATGGATCATCGCCGTGCGTAGAGTGAGCGACTGCGGTCCCCGTCAAGATCGAGTTCGCGCTTGTGCGAGCAATCATTTCACAGAAGAGAGCCACGAGCTCAGCTGCCGACAGAAGGCTCGTAAGCTGAGGTGTGGTGCTGTGCCACCGATATTAAATTCCGTCCGCCCATTCCTCGCCAAATATCAGATCAATCGGTTTGATTATAAAGCAAAACCGAAACCTACGGATGGGCCATTTTTAAACGATGCCAAAAGTTAGCACGCGTGCAGCCCGATTCTGTTTACGCGCGTTTGAAAACTGAGCGGGGCTACGATTCACAAGCTCGTCCGAGTGAAGTGACGATCTAGAAATGTTACAGGTCATTTTGAACGATTCCCTGCGTGCCTTCGATCACGGGCATCGCCTCCGAGGGAGGCTGTAAGACCCTTCGTAGAATGACAACTCACACTTCAACTGGTAGCGGGGCTATTCGTCACATAAAGGAATTCGTCTGGGGCAGTTCGTCACTGTGACAATTCGTCAAACTTTAAACGGATATTTCTTATTTTTGTAGAATTTATGATTTTATCGAGCATAGGTCTTCAAAGTGAGTACAATAGACCGATCTCACCAGCCAGTTTGACTACGTCACCGTTGCCGCAATGCAAAGAGTGAACTTTAGTGTTTCTGCCCGTGCAATAACCTTGCTGGAGCTCTGCGTCTTGTGGAGCACGAGACGGCACGAGCCCTCGCATGTACGGCCGTCTGCCTCCCGTGAACTACGTAAAGTTATGGCGGCGTCCACATGCGCCGAACGCTTAGTGAGATCGGTCTATTACCAGCGACTCCTTCCTTGATTTTATTTTTCTCGACACAAGTAATTAGACTTTTACTAATTTCTAATAGACACTGACTAAATAGGTCTCTTTCTACCGCAACCTTGGCAACCTCGCTATGTCATCAATGAAAAAATGGATAATGGTCTGGTTGCGCATGCACAATTTGTCTGTGTCGCGCACGTAAACGAGCCACATTCTTTCCCTGTCGAGCGTGTGCCGTTTGTGGCTGTGTCCCGCATGAGCAGTTTTCGTCGCCCATGCGCAGACTGTCTGTTTCGCGCAAGTGGATGAGCTACATTCTGTCTGTTTTGCTCGGTGCATGCACGACGTTAATGTCGCGCATGCGTAGTTTGTGTCGCGCATGCGAAGTCTGTGTCGCGCACGTGGACGAGCTACATTCTCTCAGCCTTAGCTCCTTTCTTTAGCTCTTCTCATCTGATGAGGTAAGGAACTTTTCACATTAAAAAAGACGACCTTGCTCGCAGCTTGGCTGAGCGTCATTTCCGTCATAGCTTACTCCTGTTTTAGTGACTCCAGGAATGCCCAGAGATTCGATAAAGCCCAACTTATGTTGATCTACAAAATTATATTCGGTTCATCATAAATACGAGATAAAAATTGTCGATATTCGCGTGCGCGATGAATAAGGTAAACAAGAAAAACAAAAAATTCCAACAATTACCTGTATCTTCGGTTTTTCGACAAGGTGTCCCAGTGAGTGATCGCGCTATGACAAATTGCCCTGCTACGAGTTGCCTATTACGAATTGTCTTTTGGCGAAAGGCCCGTATCCCTGAGGGAACGACCCGCAGCCGCATCAGCGATCCAGTGAATCCTCCGATATATGAACTCAGATGCTTCAAAAAACAAAAAAACTGCAAAGTATTTTTGTTTGTTTTTTGGAGGGGGGGGGGAGAACATTGTTAACATTTTTGTTCTTCCCGACTCGATGTCATTTTAATTTGGCGCACTTTCTTTAATTTCTTGGTGTGAAATCGCCAGAGCGCAGGAACGAGGTAACTAAAGATCGCACGAGATCTTCTGTGTTTCTTTGTTTCGTCAAATATTTCGAAGTTCCTCTGATCCTGATATTCAGCTACCAGTTATTACTGCTTATATCTACATCTGCTCTTGCGGCTTTTCTCAGCCGACACTGCCTGATGAGGACCTGTGCAGCGGAGAAGTCGCGAAAATGGTCCCACTTCTGGGGTAAGAATGCATCACACGCAACTATTTGATTAGAGTGTTGTGCCTTCACCGAGAGTCGCTGCAAGTTCATATCCTCATGACAGAGTACTACAATTTTGCGGATATGGAGACACGATGAAAATACGTAAATACTTAATATCAAAATCACTTAATACTTGGGAAGGTTGGTACGTTACATTGCAATTTTTAGAGCAGAGGACCAGCTGGATATATAAAACAAAAAGGAAGCTTGAGTGGAGAAGAGAAAACCGGGTCTCTCTACTGCGGACTTCAGTCTGCTCCCTCCAGCTCGTCCCCTGTTCTAAAGCTCTCACTGTTTATAGACCAGTGTCCGAAATTATAGCCCCCAGTGATTAAAATTGAAAATAATAATCACAAATGCAGGCTTTTGTGAAGAAATGGGCTGCGCAAAGAACAAGACTTTTTGCTTTTCGCACTCTTGGCATCGGTGTTCTTGGAGCTTTGTGCCTATGCATTTTCAATTGTCTTCCACTACGATATGTGCGAAGGTTTCAAAGAAAACGGAGTCTTGCAGAAAGCGCAGCCCCCCTTCTGTGTCATGGCGTCAACATAAACACACATGGCGGCACCCATGAAACAGAGCAGACACTTGTCTATGGGAACCAAAGTAGTCAGATAGTCGACATTTGACTTTCAACAAATATAAATTTGTGCTAGGAGCTTTAAAGCTTTGCGTACTAATCCAAATTATTTCCTTCCAGAGATCCGGAATACAAGGCCCACAGGGTCCTTGTGAGCTGGGTGTGGTACCACTGCGGAAAATCGAATCGCCACCGCTTGCCGGGTTGCTTTCTAAGGAAAATAAGAAAGTAATTTTCAGCACCCTCTTAACAACTGTTTGCTTGGACATAGGTGAGTCTTCTAGGTATGCTGTAGGCTGGTTTATTGCAGATACATTGTTGGACCCCTTTATTGTACTAAATGTTTATTCCAATTAAAAATAATAAAGAAAAAATAAATCCAGTTTAGGAACTATAATCACTGACATTATGCGAATGTCAAGGGGGAGCTGTCAGAAATTCCGGATCCAAGCACAAACCTTTTCCCTTTAAAGTGCATTGGCTGTGTGTGGCATCAGATTAGCTACAGCTATGCATATGCAATCACAGAACTACAACAGGATAATAACTCCTCCCTGAGAGTATTATCCTGTCGGTCAGCATATAAAGTACGAGTACATCATTAAACAATAAAACACCAGGAAACCACGAAAGACTTCACTATAAATGATAGTGCACATCTTTAGGCATGATCAAACTAAACCTGTATGTATGCCTTTATTATAAAAACAAATGAAAACAACATCAGCAGGTGGGGCAGAATTAAAGAAAACAATATTTAAGGAAGCAAGAATACACCAGGGTTCCTTAGAAGCTGCAATATGCATTCAAACATACATCCAAATGTTAGGGGAGACAGTCCACAAAAATGGGACTGTGGTTGCTCCTGAGCCATTTGGTCACTGAAGCCGTCTGCATCGGAGTAGAATATCGTACCTTTAAGGGTGAAAATAAACGAAAGTCACATAGTGACATATCGGGACTTTAAGCTTGGTGGGTGCACAACTGTCCACCTTTTCTACACTTACACATTCTTGCACAATGGTCGCGACATGCGGACGAGCTTTGGTATGCAACTAAACTACACCAGACGAAAGCATGCCGGATCACTTAACTTTAGAGGCTCTTTGCAGCTTGTCCAATGTGCCTTTGTAGTGGTTTGCAGTCATGTTCACGTCAGGCTCTTTAAAGGCCAGCAAACTATGGCCCTTCACCGTTAGAAATGTGATTAGCATAAACGTACTCGGGCCCGTGACATATATGTTTTTGTCTTGGTGATCTGGAATGTTTCTATCGCGTGCCTGTTGTTTTGATGGAGTGGCTCAAAACAGTGACACAAAGTTTCATCCCAAGCCGCAACGCGTCCCAGATATGCATCAACCTCTGCTTCATACCGACTTAAGTGGTGTAATCTCCAACCTATATCATTCTTCCTTACGGTGGTCGGTCAGCATTCGTGGAATCCATTGTGAACACACCTTCCGATGCTTCACTTCTTCCTAACCACCACTTGGAGTCCCAAATGACATAGCGGACTTCTCTACCATGGAACGTCACCTCTGGACAAAGATCCTCACGTATTGTTCCATTAGTCTTGGTGATAGCTTCATCCGTCGCAGCAACATACCCCGGCCCTGTTGTTGAAGATCCTTCGTTTCCTCACGCCCTCTCAGAAACATTTGCATTCAGTTAGTCACCATACGCTGCCTGCATTCTGCGGTGAATGTCGATTGGACGGCACCCTTCCGCCGTTAGGATCTGAATCGCCTTCCTCGCTGAGCCACCGTGGGTGGATTGCTAATCACACCAACCGCGTTGTCAATGGCGTCCAACACAAGCCAGACATGCGAGAAGAAAGGCTGGTTCAGACATGTGCAACGAGCGCGCTGCGTCAGTTACAACCGGAGCGACCGAACGACGCCTTCGCTCTGCGCGGCGCGTACACTATTACACCTGCAACCACTGCAACAAGCGCAGCGGGCCGTCAGCGCGGCGACCGCTTCTACGCCGCCGTCAGCTGTTTCAGCGGTGCCTCCAAGGGGACGCACTGCCACTCAATGCCTCGAGACTCGTCGACTAATCGCACTTCTTTGCTTACTTCATCGGCTGCATTATAACCCCGGTCTTTCCAGCTCATCACTTTTAGAACCACCGAATAGAGTGTCACATCGTCAAAATAACAGAAAAAGCTTTTAAACGCCTTTTTGGTTCAACGTTAGCATTTAATAACTCAGCACTTCCTCAAGGCATCAAACACTGGAACGGTCTTCCCGACGAAATTGTCATCATATCTGATGCAAAAATGTTTCGCAGCGCACTTACTAACTTCTTCTCATCCCAGGCTAGTAGTGCAAGCTCGACATTCTTCGGTGCACCGTTATTATTAGCATTTGTATTCCTGTTATTTTGTCCCAAAGTGTTTCCCATGACTGATTTAACTACTCTTAGTTATTGTCCTGTGCTTATTGTCGTCATTTGTCGCACACCAATATGCGGTAATTTCAGTTATTTTTCGTGTTTCAATGTGTCTGCGTTGTAACTATATGCCTTTGTTGGAAAAAAATAACCCCCCCTCATGTAATGCCCACCGGGCCTTCGAGGTATTTTGAATAAATAAATAAATGAATAAACAGAATATAGACAGACAGCTTTCTATAGCCTAATCCTTTATTTTTTTTTCGTGGATAGGCTTGCAGGGTAGAGTGGATGAAAAAAAGAAAAAGAAAAAGATGCCGCAGTACGCCGTCTTGGACGATCACGACTCTAATACACGACTTTGCCAATAGTACAAATATCGCCACACGCCTTTTCTACGATTACAAAAAAGACGTGATGTAATCTTAGCAGCGATATAGCAACGTAGAAATATGATTTCGTGATCAGACAGACGTTGCGAGCGTTGAGGATTGCTAACACTAATCACTTTTCTCCGGTGAAGAAAACGCGTGAAAATTCGCATCCTTGACTGTGAATTTTCGTCGTGTGTCGCGCCAGCACGTACTAGAAGGGAAAGATCCACCTACTCGTGCGGCGATGTCGTGGCGGCACTCTCAAGACAGCAGAAACGCCCGTGCCGTCGTGTCTGTTTACTTCGGCTACAGTGGTGCTTTCTAGCATTTGTGTCCCTCGAACAGTCGCCCAGGATTTCTTCTTTTGCCGCATTTCATGCGTGTGCATCAAGTTCAGAGGTCATTACTGGCGCGTACCGTATAAAGGATGCGAATTTTCGCGCGTTTTCTTCTACCGGAGAAAAGTGAGTTAAGTGTTAGCAATCCTGAACCCCGCTCGCCCAACGTCTGTCTGATGCACGAAATCATATTTCTACGTTGCTATATCGCTGCTATACTTCGTTTCACCTTCCCGTCCAGACGCAGCGGATGCTACGAGGGAACAAGACCAATCAGCAAAGCATCAAAAGTGCAAGTCGCTAGGCTTGTTCTGTTTATATGATTGTACCAGCGATGGCAAAGCACGGTGATACCTTACGAACGCCGTGATGGTGCCCTTTTGACGCGCGTACTGATTCATCATTATCTCATAACATCGACTACCGATGCTGGACGGAAGGTGAAGCCAGTATCTGGATCCATCGTGCCTGACCGTAAAGGCTGCAAGCGACATTTAATACACTGGCAAAGTCGTGTATTGAAACCGTGATCATCAGATGGCGTACCTGCTGCTGCAGGCGCTCAGGCACCATTTCCGGCAAGAGCGGCGTCGCCATCCTGTCTACGTTCTGCATTACCGCGCGGTCATCATGGGATTTATCCCATAATGCACCGCGCGGAAGAGGCGGCGAGGGAGCGGAGGAAGGGAGGGAGGCAGGAGGGGAGGGTTAGTGGCCAGGACAGGATGAGGCGTATGGTAGCAGGCGCGGGGACGTTGGGACAAAAAGATAGCTGAGGTTATGACGGATGGGTGTGCGAGGAATGGCGACGATGGGCACAGGACGATAACGGAGAGTAGTTGGATCGGTCATGGGAAGACACTTTGGGACGGAGTGACAGAAGGCGGGGCGAGGAGGAGCGGTGGAGCGAGGAATGTCAGCTTGCGTGCTGGCCTGGGAGGAGGGAGGAGTGAGGAGGAGTGTCTGGTAGCGATGACAGTGTTGCAGCAGGGAGGGGGACACACCTCGTCGGGAAGTACCATCCCAGTGTCTGCTGCCTCGCGGAAGCGCTGCGCTACTAGATGCTAGCGTTGAAACCAAAAGGCGTTGTAAAGCTTGTCCTCATGTTATTTTGACGATGTGACACTCTATCCGGTGGTTCTAAAACGTGATGAGCTGGCGACGACCGGGGTTATAATGCTACCGATGCAGTAAGCAAAGCAGTGCGATTAGTCGACGAGTCTCGAGGCATTGGTGGCAGTGCGTCCCCTTGGAGGCACCGCTGAAACAGCTGACGGCGGCGTAGAAGCGGTCGCCGCGCTGACGGCCCGCTGTGCTTGTTGCAGTGGTTGCAGGTGTGTGTACGCGCCGCGCAGGAAGCGGTCGTTCCGGTCGCTCCGGTTGTAACGGACGCAGCGCGCTCGTTGCACATGTCTGAACCAGCCTTTCTTCTCGCATGTCTGGCTTGTGTTGGACGCCATTGACAACATGGTTGGTGTGATTAGCAATCCACCCACGGTGGCTCAGCGAGAGGCGATTCAGATCCTAACAGCGGAAGGGTGCCGTCCAATCGACATTCACCGCAGAATGCAGGCAGCGTATGGTGACTAACTGAATGCAAATGTTTCTGAGAGGGCGCGAGGAAGCGAAGGATCTTCAACAGCAGGGCCGGGGTATGCTGCTGCGACGGATGAAGCTGTCACCAAGACTAATGGAACAATACGTGAGGATCTTTGTCAGAGGTGACGTTCCATGGTAGAGAAGTCCGCTATGTCATTTGGGACTCCAAGTGGTGGTTAGGAAGAAGTGAAGCATCGGAAGGTGTGTTCACAATGGATTCCACGAATGCTGACCGACCACCGTAAGGAAGAATGATATAGGTTGGAGATTACACCACTTAAGTCGGTATGAAGCAGAGGTTGATGCATATCTGGGACGCGTTGCGGCTTGGGATGAAACTTTGTGTCACTGTTTTGCAGCCCTCCATCAAAACAACAGGCACGCGATAGAAACATTCCAGATCACCAAGACAAAAACATATATGTCACAGGCCCGGTACGTTTATGCTAATCACATTTTCTAACGGTGAAGGGCCATAGTTTGCCGGCCTTTAAAGAGCCTGACGTGAACATGACTGCAAACCACTACAAAGGCACATTGGACAAGCTGCAAAGAGCCTCTAAAGTTAAGTGATCCAGCATGCTTTCGTCTGGTGTAGTTTAGTTGCATACCAAAGCTCGTCCGCATGTCGCGACCATTGTGCAGAATGTGTAAGTGCAGAAAAGGTGGACAGTTGTGCACCACCAAGCTTAAAGTCCCGATATGTCACTATGTGACTTTCGTTTATTTTCACCCTTAAAGGTACGATATTCTACTCCGATGCAGACGGCTTCAGTGACCAAATGGCTCGTTGAGCAACCACAGTCCATTTTTGTGGACTGTCTCCCCAAACATTTGGATGTATGTTTGAATGCATATTGCAGCTTCTAAGGAACCCCGGTGTATTCTTGCTTCCTTAAATATTGTTTTCTTTAATTCTGCCCCACCTGCTGATGTTGTTTTCATTTGTTTTTATAATAAAGGCATACATACAGGTTTAGTTTGATCATGCCTAAAGATGTGCGCTATCATTTATAGTGAAGTCTTTCGTGGTTTCCCTGGTGTTTTATTGTTTAATGATGTACTCGTACTTTATATGCTGACCGACAGGATAATACTCTCAGGGAGGAGTTATTATCCTGTTGTAGTTCTGTGATTGCATATGCATAGCTGTAGCTAATCTGATGCCACACACAGCCAATGCACTTTAAAAGGGAAAAGGTTTGTGCTTGGATCCGGAATTTCTGACAGCTCCCCTTGACATTCGCATAATGTCAGTGATTATAGTTCCTAAACTGGATTTATTTTTTCTTTATTATTTTTAATTGGAATAAACATTTAGTACAATAAAGGGGTCCAACAATGTATCTGCAATAAACCAGCCTACAGCATACCTAGAAGACTCACCTATGTCCAAGCAAACAGTTGTTAAGAGGGTGCTGAAAATTACTTTCTTATTTTCCTTAGAAAGCAACCCGGCAAGCGGTGGCGATTCGATTTTCCGCAGTGGTACCACACCCAGCTCACAAGGACCCTGTGGGCCTTGTATTCCGGATCTCTGGAAGGAAATAATTTGGATTAGTACGCAAAGCTTTAAAGCTCCTAGCACAAATTTATATTTGTTGAAAGTCAAATGTCGACTATCTGACTACTTTGGTTCCCATAGACAAGTGTCTGCTCTGTTTCATGGGTGCCGCCATGTGTGTTTATGTTGACGCCATGACACAGAAGGGGGGCTGCGCTTTCTGCAAGACTCCGTTTTCTTTGAAACCTTCGCACATATCGTAGTGGAAGACAATTGAAAATGCATAGGCACAAAGCTCCAAGAACACCGATGCCAAGAGTGCGAAAAGCAAAAAGTCTTGTTTTTTGCGCAGCCCATTTCTTCACAAAAGCCTGCATTTGTGATTATTATTTTCAATTTTAATCACTGGGGGCTATAATTTCGGACACTGGTCTATAAACAGTGAGAGCTTTAGAACGGGGGACGAGCTGGAGGGAGCAGACTGAAGTCCGCAGTAGAGAGACCCGGTTTTCTCTTCTCCACTCAAGCTTCCTTTTGTTTTATATATCCAGCTGGTCCTCTGCTCTAAAAATTGCAATGTAACGTACCAACCTTCCCAAGTATTAAGTGATTTTGATATTAAGTATTTACGTATTTTCATCGTGTCTCCATATCCGCAAAATTGTAGTACTCTGTCATGAGGATATGAACTTGCAGCGACTCTCGGTGAAGGCACAACACTCTAATCAAATAGTTGCGTGTGATGCATTCTTACCCCAGAAGTGGGACCATTTTCGCGACTTCTCCGCTGCACAGGTCCTCATCAGGCAGTGTCGGCTGAGAAAAGCCGCAAGAGCAGATGTAGATATAAGCAGTAATAACTGGTAGCTGAATATCAGGATCAGAGGAACTTCGAAATATTTGACAAACAAAGAAACACAGAAGATCTCGTGCGATCTTTAGTTACCTCGTTCCTGCGCTCTGGCGATTTCACACCAAGAAATTAAAGAAAGTGCGCCAAATTAAGATGACATCGAGTCGGGAAGAACAAAAATGTTAACAATGTTCTCCCCCCCCCCCCTCAAAAAAACAAACAAAAATACTTTGCAGTTTTTTTGTTTTTGAAGCATCTGAGTTCATATATCGGAGGATTCACTGGATCGCTGATGCGGCTGCGGGTCGTTCCCTCAGGGATACGGGCCTTTCGCCAAAAGACAATTCGTAATAGGCAACTCGTAGCAGGGCAATTTGTCATAGCGCGATCACTCACTGGGACACCTTGTCGAAAAACCGAAGATACAGGTAATTGTTGGAATTTTTGTTTTTCTTGTTTACCTTATTCATCGCGCACGCGCAATATCGACAATTTTTATCTCGTATTTATGATGAACCGAATATAATTTTGTAGATCAACATAAGTTGGGCTTTATCGAATCTCTGGGCATTCCTGGAGTCACTAAAACAGGAGTAAGCTATGACGGAAATGACGCTCAGCCAAGCTGCGAGCAAGGTCGTCTTTTTTAATGTGAAAAGTTCCTTACCTCTTCAGATAGAGAAGAGCTAAAGAAAGGAGCTAAGGCTGAGAGAATGTAGCTCGTCCACGTGCGCGACACAGACTTCGCATGCGCGACACAAACTACGCATGCGCGACATTAACGTCGTGCATGCACCGAGCAAAACAGACAGAATGTAGCTCATCCACTTGCGCGAAACAGACAGTCTGCGCATGGGCGACGCAAACTGCTCATGCGGGACACAGCCACAAACGGCACACGCTCGACAGGGAAAGGATGTAGCTCGTTTACGTGCGCGACACAGACAAATTGTGCATGCGCAATCGAACCATTTATCCATTTTTTTCATTGATGACATAGCGAGGTTGCCAAGATTGCGGTAGAAAAGACCTATTTAGTCAGTGTCTATTAGAAATTAGTAAAAGTCTAATTACTTGTGTCGAGAAAAATAAAATCAAGGAAGGGAGTCGCTGGTAATAGACCGATCTCACTAAGCGTTCGGCGCATGTGGACGCCGCCATAACTTTACGTAGTTCACGGGAGGCAGACGGCCGTACATGCGAGGGCTCGTGCCGTCTCGTGCTCCACAAGCGCAGAGCTCCAGCAAGGTTATTGCACGGGCAGAAACACTAAAGTTCACTCTTTGCATTGCGGCAACGGTGACGTAGTCAAACTGGCTGGTGAGATCGGTCTATTGTACTCACTTTGAAGACCTATGCTCGATAAAATCATAAGTGCTACAAAAATAAGAAATATCCGTTTAAAGTTTGACGAATTGTCACAGTGACGAACTGCCCCACGACGAATTCCTTTATGTGACGAATAGCCCTGCTACCAGTTGAAGTGTGAGGAATTGTCATTCGACGAAGGGTCTTACAGCCTCCCTCGGAGGCGATGCCCGATGATCGAAGGCACGCGGGGAATCGTTCAAAATGCCTGTAACATTTCTAGATCGTCACTTCACTCGGACGAGCTTGGTGAATCATAGCCCCGCTCCGTTTTCAAACGCGCGTAAACAGAATCGGGCTGCACGCGTGCTAACTTTTGGCATCGTTTAAAAATGGCCCATCCGTAGGTTTCGGTTTCGCCGCATAATCAAACCGATTGATCTGATATTTGGCGAGGAATGGGCGGACGGAATTTAATATCGGTGGCACAGCACCACACCTCAGCTTACGAGCCTTCTGTCGGCAGCTGAGCTCGTAGCTCTCTTCTGTGAAATGATTGCTGCATAAGCGCGAACTCGATCTTGACGGGGACCCAGTGCTCTCTACGCACGGCGATGATCCATTTTGTTCGTCGCTGCACGTCTCGCGGAAAAGTGTGGAACGTCACGTCTGGGCTCGCAGGAGCTGCCCGGTGGATGTGGCACCCAACCGAGCAGCAAAAATCTCACCAATCCACGAAACAAGTCGAGCACAGCAACACAAATTAAGCACGCTCAGGTGTGCCTAATATGCATGCTTTTGCGTTATGTGACGTCAAAGCTTCAGTGTGCCAATCGATGAAAGCACCGTTTACGCTAGGATGCGATTGGAGCAGTTTAAAATTCAATTACTCATGCAGAGAGGCATACAATATCAGATATTGGACGGACGATGCGTTTCGAGAAATAACAATGATATTCAATTGTTTTCGCTGTTTCCACGTCAGATCGTGCAGTGATGGTCCGTGCCATTTTTTGAATTATTATTGATTTAAAAAGTCTATATTAAAGCCATGTTCTTGAAATAATCTAACCTGATGTTTTTAGCTATTTGAGAACGCCGTAGATAATTGTCTTCCCGAGATAAAAAATTTCGGAGCTCCAGGCGTCGAGATTATACCAAGGTTCAGCCATGGTACATTGCACAGTTATCAATTTAACAACGATGAATGCTCTTAGTAATATTTTTCTAGTGAATTTAGGGTAGGTTCACAACATTTACACAAAATATTAAATACTACAACAAACATTTTTATGCAAAGAAATACACACACAAGAAACACGAAACGGTCAAATAAACACATTTTAGAGACATATTCACAAATTGTTCAAAAGCGAACTACTTTACACAAAACGCCTAAGATATATAAAAATTATAATCTTTAAATGCATTTTACGAATATATAAAATTGCTTAGCCATTATTTTAGTTTTTTTATTAATGCAGAAACGCAGCTCATTTATCTAATTGTGGCAAAATTGCACGTCAATATTGCCAAAAAAAATTGTAGAGCCCATCCACTTCACGTGAACATGGAGGAGCAGCGAAGCTGTTATCCTTACGACAACTTTAGGACAACTTTACGACTACTATACGATATCTTTACGATTTACATATGATTGCAATGAAGACACGTACACGACTTCGTTGTTTAATTGTCTTTATTTAATTTTACACGAATTTGTTGTTTAATTGTCTTTATTTAATTCTTAGTGACTAAGGTGATCATTGCGTCATGATCACTTATGGGCAAGTTCTATACCCAATTTTTTGAAGCACACGTCGAGAACAGTTTTTTTTTTTTCGATAGAGCTTAAGTTTTTATCAGCATCGCGGAAGTGAGAAAAAGAAGGTTAGATCGGTGCGTTCTGCCCTCAGCCTCGTCACAGTGCACTGTTAGCTGAGATAAGTCGGTGACCGCAGATGATAACAAAGGATCAGGACCTCACCATCTAATAATGCCAACGAAGGCTGACTCACGCGGGTTGCCCTCTCTTTTTATTTATACCTGCCACGACCAATCGGAACGGAGGAGCGCCGTTTAAAGACGAATTTTTTTGTTAACATCCATGGACGCTTTTTTTTTTCTTCAGATCATAACACATAACAGCTTCGCAGTAAAAAAAAAAACTCCACTTTTTTTTTGAACTCACTTTAGCTGTTTTTTTTTACTTGAACTAGCTTTTGATGGCAAAACATTGAGTAACATATCACCTTCAAAACGTCAACAAACCTTCAAAATGAGTTGGCTTCACCAGCTTCAAATATACGTTTTCTAAAACCGACAAAGGCTGTACAGTGGTGCTGCTCTATCGTAAGGTGTAAAGTCATAGTGTCCCTAGTTTAGCTTTATATTTGCGCTTCCTTGCGAAGGCCACCCCCAAACGAACACACACACACACACACACACACACACACACACACACACACACACACACACACACACACACACACACACACACACACACACACACACACACACACACATTCATAAAACACGTCCAAATTTAGTTTTTTTACGGAGCGCCTTATATTTCTATAATGTGGGTGGAATTAATAGTTCTCAATTATGCCCATCATGTTTACAAATTAAATGGTACCTTTAAGTATATTAATTATAGCGTTGAATTGGTGAAAGTGATTATTAACCTAATTATATCAAACCGTTTTTTTTTTCTAAATCTGCCCTTTGGCAGGAACCAATATTCTATCAACCCTCTTTCGGTACGATGCGTACTTTTCACACGACGATTTCGTCGGCATTTTGGGAAACACCCTGTATGTATAGCTGAGTGCTTCTCCCAAGCACATGACTTCCCTTCACAACAGATGACCCGGGCAGCCACTGTATCAACTGACATGGAAACTGACAATAACCCAAACCCTCGTGGTTATCAAGTTCTATCTGCATTCCATCATGGGTGCGCAATTAAGTGGCAGCTGAAGAGGTTCCCGAGGAGAAAAAAGTTAGAGGTGAATTCTAAAAGTATTTTTATCCCGTGAATCTGAATAGCATGTTTGCTTTCCCCGATGATGTATGTAAGCATGAGAAAACACACAAAAAAAACATCCTACCAGTCGTTATGTCATACAAGAATCTTTTTCAGCCGCCAAGCGCGTGTCGCTTCGTGTGAGAAGCGCGTGCATGACACCAGTTCGTGACGTCTTTTTCTGACCTTTTTTGAAAATAGCAAGAGGGCGCGTGCATTAGAGCTCTGCACGGGGCCGGGCCAACCCTAAAAGTCCGGGCTGGGTAGCACGGGTTGTTTTCGCTCTCCGGCCGGGCACGGGGCCGGAGTTGCACGGGATTCTTTCCGGGCCATGGCCGGGCTCATGCAATGGTGTAGCTGCCTTTGTAAAACGTTGAGAAGAAATGTGTCATAACGCAATCGTTTAGATTTGAAAAAGCAAACCGCCTCCTCACACAATGTTAATCACCCCATCAACATCATACGAAGCCTCCTCATCGGCGGAAACTCTCGGAGCCTCTCGCGTAAGGCCTCCTAGCACTGTCCCGCGGACTCATGCTTTCACGGATACTATATGCTGTACCACTCTTGCAAATAGGGAGACATCAAATGCAACAGCTGGAGCGAGTTCCACCAATGCGCCCTCAGATTATGTGTGGGGCTTCCACGGTTTTCCGAAAATGCTGCTACACTTGTAAAGACACACGGGCAACTACCATCTCGCTTCATGCAAGGGAACAAGCAATGCGGCACGTTCTACGACCGCTTGAAGCCCCCTCGAGCAGCATCCTACCTGTTCAAAGCCTCTTCCCAGCCACTATCCCACCTTGGAATGATTGTAGCGGCATTTAAGCTTCAGGATTGGACCACCTAAACGACACTTTCTATCACCGCCGCCACGGCAACTACTCTCCACCTTCGGACATCACAGGCAGTCTCCTCATGTCTACAGCAAAAAGAACGGTATCCTCCTTCGTGGATCGGGATCGATCGCTGTAGACAGAGATCTGGCACTAGGTATTGCTGTGCTGGCTGCTGCACGTTTCCACAGGTGGGTCAGCCATCCCCGAGACGGCGACGTCCACAGCAGCCTTCGTGATTCCATCGATTGGAGTGCAGCAGGCTGGGAGGCTGAACTGTTTGGACTGCAAGGGGCCAGCGACGGCTGAGTTGGAAGCCATTTGTGGAGTGCCTCTTAAGGTGTTAACAGAGCTAGAGCCCGGAAGGGGTAGTAACCCTTACAAGATTCTCGCAGTGTCCTTTGCCACATTGAAAATCTGGTCAACGCTTCGCACCCCTGGCACAGGAGGCCGCTCCCATAGCCCACAAACTCGAAGCGAGCGGGATGGCGTCTCGCCTTCTGGGCGGATTCCCTCCCACTGCGGCATCAAACACAACGAAGGAGCCGAATTTCGTGCCGCCAGAGGCTCATCGTCAGGATGTCCCAAGATTTTTTGTTCTAAGATTCAGTGAGGCCAGACGACTGGTGCATATGATAGCGAGGATGCGACACCCCCACAGCGGGGTCGCCATGGATAATCCTCCTCCCCTCGTCCCGGAGTCCAAGCTCAACCGAACAGACTCTTGCCTCCTTCACAGTTTACGAGCTCGATGTCCCTTTGGAAGAAAGACCCTTCAACAAGATTCCACGAGCAATCGATCGCAATTGCGACATTTGCTGGAATTCAGAGGACACGGAACACGTACTCTGAACGCAGTCCAAAATATGATAGCACCAGAGCCATACTTCACAGCACTCTACAGACTGCTAAGGCAGCGGTTACGACGTACCACCAACTAATCTTCCCGACTGCAGGAAAGCGACGCGTCGAACTTACAAAGCCCTGCTAGAGTTTCTTCAAGAAAGTGACGTCGCAACTCGGCTCTGATCTTGGCACCCTTCACGCTGTGACTTCTGATGTAGCCCGAACATCTCCATGAGAGACAACTTGGACTGAACTGAACGCTCCTGACCGTAGCTACCATGTGGATGCTGATGTACGACACCAGTGAAACAGTTCCCGACAAACTTCGTGCTGACGGGAGTGTGGTTTTTCTATTTCTTGTTTTCTTCGTGTTTCTGCATGCTTCGGTGTGAAATTGACGACTGTGCAAAATACCATAGGCGTAACTTAGGTTGTCTCCACGCTTCGAGCTTCGGAAATTTCTATATCTATCTCAGGAGAAACAACAAACTTTTCTACGGCGTTCGCGCGGCTGGGGCTATATAAGAGACAGAGAAAAATTGCGCGAGCGCCTGACAACCGCCAGCCTTGTCCCTGCTCCACGAGTGCGGTAACTTTAGTGCACTACTACGCTTCTCACGGGCTCAAAGTCTGTTCTGAAAATTCAATACTGATTTAGTGGTTTTCGATGACGCTGAGCGCAAGTTTCTAATTAAAACTATACGTCTTTTTTCATTAATTAAAAGTTAATTAACACATTTTACTAATTAGCCGACTGATCGTTCCAATTAGCCCCCTATACTATGTCCCCCTGACCGTATAACGCACCTGCGCAGACCGCATTCTAATCATAGCTTTCATGGCTTTTCAAAAAAAAAAAATTATGTTAAGGCTTAAAAAAGCAAACTTGTATATATATATGTACATAAGTATAAAATATCTGACCTGCACTATCATTGCACGATCTGGCGTGGAAACACCCAGCGGTGAATACAGAGCAGAAGTTCGTCTGCTTCTTTTGCAGGGGGGTTGTGGTGAGACGTCAGAAAGACGCCGAGCTCTGATTGGTTGTGAATAAAAAGGATAGTGGGCCGACCTCAAGGCAGCTTGCCTTGAGGTCTCACCCACTATCCTTCCAATGAGAGCCAATCAGAGCTCGGCGTCTTTCTGACGTCACCGCAGCTCCTGCGCAAGGAGGCATACGACTTGCTCTCTACACTGGAAGCGCTTAGCCTCCGCCGGTGATGTCCTTCATTGAATCATCTGACATGGCGTGAAGTAAATTATGGGAAGTATTTTTGAAAATCGTATAACCTTGGACGTGCTGCAACTGCGAATCGCGGTACTATCCACCGTAGAAATGTATCAAGTGATGCCCTCGTCATTCCACCGTTCCTTCAGGAATAAATCAAGTTGCCTTGGCTGGAAAGTGGCGACTTGGGCCAGTTGGTTCATTGCAAGCAAAAAGCGCCGAAAAAATACAGGGACACAGACGAAGGGAAACAGGACAAGGCGCACTCTCAACTGAAGTTTATTGAAAATTCACACGTTATATAGCCACAAAAACCCCGTTTACCCTATCTGCTCAGCCCGCGTTTCAAAAATTCAAACTCATTCGTAGATAAGGATAGGGATGTGTCACTTATACACTTCTTCTCCCTGGTCCTAATTTCAAACGCCTCGTGTAATTCCCGTGACACTTTATCTTTGTACCTTGCCAAAATCTTCGTGTCACTGAAGGCCGGGGTGCACGAGCATCTATTGCAATGAATTGCAAGGTGCCTCGAAGGCGTCGTTCTTGTAGAGGCAGCGTGCTCGCGGGGTGCGATCTGATTGACGCACCTGCCCGTCTGGCCCGACGTTTTCGGGTTTTATATTTTTCTAAATTCGGGGGTAAAAATCGGGTGCTATTTTTCAGGCTGATAATCGGGGAGAAATCGGGTTTTTTGAGGAAACATTCCGAAATTCGGGTTTTTTCGGGTTAAATATACAAATGTACTCAATAATACATTCGTTTTTTTTTTTGTTATTGGAGGGTATTACGAGCTGTTTAATGCTAACGCGTTAAAATTAGGGATGTGTTTCAAGCTGGTAATCGGGGGGGGGGACATCAGGGTTTTCCAGCTTCGATTGCCGTCGGTCGCTTCAAGGGAAGCACCGCCCACGGAATCCTCCTCTCTCTCAGGTGTCAACAAAAATCCCGACCGTTCGAGGGACGGTCGTTTTCGATCAGATATTTCGCTAGTGAATGAACCTGTTAAGTGGTCCCGATCTGTTTACGCGACTGACTGGCTCGGACGTTGTTCGTGAGAAAGGTAGACCGCCAGCGACATGGTCATGCTACCCGAGAGACCCTGCAGGGCGTCGACACCTAACAGCGGTCGAAGGGGGATTGATAGTGCATTTCACAAGCTGCGTGCAGCAGGGCCGAAGCTACGTGGCGTGCCGAGGCGGTTCCACCTGCACAGCGAGTGTACGGAAATGTCCCTCCGAGGCCCCAACGCCTCTTGTCGCTTTTCTTCTGCCGGCCTCCGTAGAATGTCACGGTGAGTTAGGCGCGCTCGTTGGGCGGTTGGTTGAGAGCCGTGTAGCGTCCACAGTGCTGCACGCAGCTTGCGAAATGAACTACAGGTCACTGTTGTCCCGAAGTAGGGTAGATAGCGTGTGTGCACCGCAAACTCCGTGCGGCGTAAAAATAAATAGGTTGGTTATGTGGTTTTGGAATTCGGGGAGAAATCGGGTTTAACCCGATTTTCCTGAAACATGTTCGGGGTGTAAAAATCGGGTAAAATCGGGTTTTACCCGAAAACGAACAACCCTA